>JADRCD010151758.1:0-20645 GCA_019843815.1 Montemys delectorum
AGAGAGAGAGAGAGAGAGAGAGAGAGAGAGAGAGAGAGAGAGAGAGAAAGAGAGAGAGAGAAAGAGAGAGAGAGAGAAACACATACACAGATAAAGACACAGAGACACACACAGGTGTACTCACATGCACATGCATGTGTGTGAATATGCATGTTCATGTTTTATCCCATCCTGCGGGAATCTGTTAATGGGGGGGAGGGCAGGCGAGGGGGACCGAGCCTGAAAGAGAATGGGCGGAAAAAGGGAGCGAGACCAAGCAAATGGTTGTGAAGATCTGTTTAATGAAGGCCAGGGCCCAAAATATAAGCGTACAGAAAGAAGAAATAGGGAGGGGCTGAAGGAGGATTTGGTTAAGAGAAAGAAGGAGGAAAGGACATCTGGGACAGGTGCTGATAACAGGCCTAGGACATCTTGCAGCTTTATCTTGGAATGCCATCTCTGCGAAAATGACTCCAGGTGTCTCCGCCAGGGCGGAGGTCAGCAGTTTCCCAAAGTAGGGGATGCTCGGCTCCCAACAATGTTTGTATGGGTGCAGGTGATATTCGTGTCATGTAGATATCAGAAGGTGGTTTGAGGTGTCAAGCTGGAGAATGTCATTTATCCCTATAGACACAGAATATTTTATTATCCAATTAGGCTAAACAGTGTGGCCAGCAAACCACAGGGATCCTCCTGTCTCTGGCGCCCCACAATCATAGACATGTCTGGCACTTCACATTAGTTCTGAGAATTATAACCAGGCCCCAATGCTCACGAGGCAGGCACTTTACCAACTCATCCATCTCCTCAGCCAACACTTGAGTTTTTTCAGAACTGTAAACTTGCAAAGACATTGTCACCTGTCCAGTGAACAAGGACAATGGCATGTTTTTAAGATACTCAGAGATTATTTCATCCCTCAGAACTTTCATTCAGCCCTACAACAACACTTTCTTATGCGATTTCTTTATCCAAACCACTTCTTCATAATTAACCCACTCAAAGTTCCAAGTGAATGTTTTTCACTTGGGTTTTAGAAATTATAAGCCAGATATTGACAGTTGATTTAATCTGTATTGATATAGAATTTCAAAAGATTTTTCTCATGGTTAAATCTTCACTTTAGGATTTTTGTATTTGATTTTGAAATTGTCCCATGAGTTATTTTTTTTTTCTTTAAATATCCAGGGAAAGTTGGTGGTCCTTAGTCTAAAAGGATTGTCTGGCAATTGATCAAAAGAACAGATTATATTTATTTCTTTGAGAAGAGTATTATCTGCATATCCTTCTCAAAGTTGGGCTTCTTGTCAGAAAAAAAGATTTTTCAAATTCTAGAGACATTAGGAAGCAGAAAAAAATTGAGACAATACCTAGACTTTTTAGGATAAATTATCTCAGAGTATTTCACATCACATCTAAGCAGAGAATAATCTAAAGTAACTGACCATACAGACAGGGACTTTCCTGAAAATTATGTTAGAAAGAAGAGAAACTGAAAGAAACTCTTAAGGTCATGGATGTTGTGATTTAATCCAAACTATACAATTTGAGATGATTCAGTTTGTCTCCCTGTCTAAATGTTGCTTTGTCTTTCACAACTCACAAGGTTAACAATTAGCTATGATAGTGAATGCCAGAGCTCTAATAGGCACTATGTCAATTTCAGCGTCGTCCTTTATTAATGTCATTATTTTAAACCTGTATTTGCTTCACATAAACTTTTGAATAAATTGATACCAATGATTCATTATTTTAGTATGTTTATTCTGTGGCTAATAATGTCTTGAACACAATAAATGTATTCTAATTGGATTACTTTATTGTAATCTTAGATTAATCCGTTAATTGTTCCATGTAAAATATAGAGGATACATGTTATTTGTACATACTCAAAAGCCAATGACAGTTGCATATTTAATATTAACCACTTGGAATTTTACACTGTTCTTTTTAAAATAAGTATGTTTTATCTGGTACATAAGATATTTAAAATGTATATATGTTTTAAGTACACAGATATTCCTTGTTTATCTTCTTTTAAGGAGGATATTTTTGTCTACTATGCAGACTATATTTTAAAATAAGTTGTGTGGGGGAGAAATAATGAGAATAAATAACAGTGACAAGTTTATATGAAAATACAGCAACACCTATTTCATTGAGTTTTAGTCTAGAAATTGATTAAGAATATAGTTTCTAAAGGGAGACATGGTAGTAGTGTCATACTGTTAATGTATCTTTGTACCAGCACTGTTGAGCTGGGACATGTGGGAAAATTTATTTTGTAAGCCTAACTTGACACTCCGTGTTTTTGTTAGTTTAATAAATATAAGGAGTTATAGTTAACAATGTGATAGTAGGATAATTTCCTTTATTCTGTGATTTAGATTGCTGGGGTATAATATTCTTACCAAACTGTATACTGTATATCCTGAAACATGAATGGAATCACTTTAGACTACCCCACGCCACGTCTTGGCTATCAGACATGGGCATTTAGTTCATTCTGTCCATTTGTAAAGACCAAAAACTGAAAAGAACTTTGTCCAAAAATCTCAGACAATATTTATAACATAATGCACCTCTTTAGTGGAAACAATGAATGAAATTAAAAAAGTTTTACATGAAATTTAGTTTTTATAGAAAGCTACCATTTCACAGTAAAGGTCTGGATTTAGTTGTTAAGCCTGATGATATGTGACAGTCTGGGATGTTTCTGTTCTGTGTGGTTGACAAGGGTTGAGTAGATAGGTATGGCAGTTTTTATGATGTTGTCCCCCACAGGCTCAGGAATTCTGACATTTGGTTTCCAGCTTTGCTGCAGGAAGTAGGTCACTTGTGGCAGAATTTGAGAGTGCATAATCCTGCCCTATTTTCAGTTAACACTCTCCATGATCTATGCTTCTGACTGAGATGTAATAACAACTTTTTGATCCTGTTACTATGCCTCCCATCATAATGGACTCTATTCCTCTTTAACAATAAACAAAATAAACTTGTTTATGTCATTTTTGTCTAGTTGTGTTTCATAGCGACAGAAAAAAAGCTACTACAGTAAGAATATACAAGTTGTGTGGATGAAAGATTTTATTTTCTTCAGTCTATAGAGCAGTACGTTGTCACTAAATTTCCTATTTCCGAGGTTGGTACGGTAATTCCAATTAAACTAAGTTGTTAATTTTTAAACAGACATAATTTTCATGTAGAGAAAAAACTGCCCTCTTCTTTCCCAGAGACAGAAAGTTGTCATGTATATCCCCATGAAATTACTATAATCAGTTCTCAGTCACCTTCTCTGAGTCTCCAAAGAGTGCCTATTTCTTCCCTTAAAGGAAAACCAAGGAGTTATTTGCATGAACAGTGATTGGATTTTAGTCCTAATCATGTATAATTGGTTAGTTGCAGCTTAATCAACTAGTCAGAGAATTATACAACATTTTCAAGAGAATTTATTAGTCCTGTGTCAAATTTTGGTTACATAGATATAAACTACCACTTGAGTCAAGCTTTAAAATTTCACGTGAATTAAACCTTGTTATTACTGTCTATGAAAATCCTGCACTGCAATTTTCCTAGTGTTAAGATGAATAAGAGTTATTTGCAGGAGTCATTGTAGAATAATTATAATTTAAAGTATGTAAAACAGGTTTTTGACCTAGACCTGGACTTTTCAGTTTATATTGCTGTAACTAAGACTGTCATATTTTAAAAGTATGTTTTGCAGATAGGAAAAATGGTTTTACATTCTATTTTGACCATTTGTTAGCAACATAGTAATTTTAAGTTGTTTTCATATTTCTGTATTTGTTAAAAATATTTCTATGTGTTTTTGTTAATTATTATGTGCCAAAATATAGATAGAAACTGAGAATAAAAAAAAGATAGCCTTCAACCTAAAGAGGCTACCAGGTTTGCAGGGGACCCAGGCAAATGCATTATTATGGAAGAATTAAGAGGTAAGTTTGCATGTTGTGTATTGAAATTCTAGGAAAACATTCATGTAGATTGGAATTATAAACAGAAGAGAGTCAGGATGTGGTTGTTGGTGGAAAGAACATTTCTCACAGACATTTTAAAGTCCTTTACAATCAACTCTAATAAATTGGTATCTGAGAAATCAGACTGAGTTTTACAAACTGGTGGGACAATATTTACATATGTGTCAAAAATAATATTCATAAGACGTTAACTCCTCTGGTAATGCACCACATTATAGTTCAGAAATAGCTGTTCCAGTAAAAAAAAAAAAAATCATTACTACCCAGCTATTAATACTAATTATAAAATGATGAAAATTAGTATAAGAATATAGTACAAGAAATAATCTAAAACATGAATCCAACAAGCTAAGCTCAGATAAAACCAATACCTCCATGATCCTAGTGTGGAGCCAATTAAAATTATGGACCATTTTTTGCTATAAAAAATTAAAAAGTTCTTTCATATGAAACTCATGGATATATTGCTTCTAGAAGATAAGAGGTCAAAGAAGAGATGCCAAGTAGCTACATAAGAAATTGAAATAGTATAGACAGTAATTATGTACATATATTTCTCTTTGTGTGCTATTCATTTGGGTACAGTTATATGTTTGTGAGCCCATGTGAGCGAGTACGCGTGTGAAGGCCACCCTTGATTATTGTTCATCTGGGGTCAATTATTTTGTTTTTAAGATAGGATTTCCACAGGATCCTAAGACTGGCTGTTTAAGTTAAGGCAAGGAGAGACCTTGCAGGAGTTGCTTCTCTTCTTCTGCCATGTGAATTCTGGGGATCAAATTCTGTGTATCAGGCTTGGCAGCAAGCTCTTTATCTCTTTAGCTATCTTGCTAGTCAAAAAGTTACATTCTAATAAAATGATTTAATCAACATGCATGTCATTGTTATCATATGGTATATAGTTTCAAACATCATACATTTATTACCTGATTTAATTCTTACAAAAGTCTTATAATAAAAACAGAATTCCTTGTATTAAGCACAAGATCATTCTGAGATAGACTGGTTAACTCAACTCATTCCCTGTCCCAAAGCCACATGTTGGGTACATGTACAATAGTAGTTGCAGAAACTAGGTAAATAGTCTTGTAATATTTAGGATGAGGGATACAAGATAAGAATAAAATTATTACAAATGGCAGAGAAAAGTAGATTTTCCAAAGTCAATCAGTAATATAGAACACAGGTTTAAAAATAATTAGAATGAAAAAATATAACTATTTAGCCAAATAAAAGAATAATATCTGAAGAAAAATATTAAAATAAACATTACTGATATGTCTATAATATAGAAAAGAAAACATGGGACAAATAATACCTAGAGGTGTTTATTTAGATCAGTTTGTTTAAAATATATGTATGCTAATCTGTTGAAATCAAGACAAACAAAACAGCAATGTAAACAAAACAAAAACAAACAACATCAACAAAAATCTCTGCTACCCAAACACAGCTCACCAGTAGTAAAATCAAATGTGGTAAAAGTTCGAGGGCTTGAAAGAGAATCACCTTACTTATGGAGTTTCTGGTCAACCACTACTCTCACAAAGGAGACATTTTCACATGTAAAGAGAGGTATGTTAAATTGTTTGAATCAACCCTTGGAGAAACTATTGAATAGTAGTTACATAGGGGTATGTTTAATTAACATCTTTCCTGGGAATGATAGGTTCAGTTAACAGGACACAACTGTTTTGGTTCTAGTTGCATGGAATTCTAGTTAGAATACTATATAGAAAAGTATATTGGAGAATAGAAACCCTAGAAAACATTCAAATTTGGGTATGGTCTGTGTCATATCTATCTGGAGTATGTATACTGAATTATTACAGTTGTTAATATTGAAGGACTTCCCAAATGGTTGGTGTCAGATTTGCCATGACTTTTTGAAGATCCTCAAGTTTTTCTATTATGAATCCCAGGTATTGGTTTAATAACTAAAATGAGGAAAGAGCATATCAGTGAGAGTTAGGTCATCATGTGTTCTGATGGATTACTTCAATTTGATAAGTATTTAGAATCATTTCTGTCTATAATCTTATTCTTGACATTGACAACCACTAGATATAAACCCAAATTCTGGCATCATAAGAAACAAATTTTTATTTTGATTCTTTGACATATTCTAGTTTGTGACCCAAGATGGTCTGGACCTAATGGCAGCTTGCTATTCCAAATGCAAGCTGTATAGGTGGGGAGCTACAAAACTTGGCCCATATTTTAAAATAATTTTACAAGACATACTAAAGGAAATGACTGATAAACATTGAGAAGTACCAGGCTATGTGGGTCTGATCAAGGTAACACTGCAAATGTTATGATGAAATAATGATTAGTTTTGAATGGAGTGAAAGCATACAGTAGAAGTTCATTTAAAATTTCAGGAAAAAATGTGTGAAAATAAACCATGTTTTATATATTACACAAACATGATGCAATATAAAGAGTCAGGATCCACTATAGCTTGTGAAATTGCATGACAGATTTGAACCCAGAAAAGATCCTACTTACTGTAAGCTTTGGAATGGAATTTTCTCAGAATGCTGACAAAAAGAAAGAAAGAAAGAAAGAAAGAAAGAAAGAAAGAAAGAAAGAAAGAAAGAAAGAAACGAAGAAACAAAGAAACGAAGAAACAAAGAAACAAAGAAAGAAAAGGAAATTCAAACTACAGAGCACTGATCATGGAGATTGAGGACATGAGATATGTAACACATTTAGTTATGTATCACTAAAATAGTTCATGATTTTCTCTAATTACTTTATTTTCCCTTTTTTGGAACATCTATCCTCATTTTATCTTTATGCATTATGATAGATAATGTCACTGTTTTAGTTAGGGTTTTTATTTTTGCACAAACATCATGACCAAGAAGTAAGTTGGGGAGGAAAGGGTTTATTGAGCTTACTTCCACATTACTGTTTATCACCAGAGGGTCAGGACTGGAACTCAAGCAGGTCAGGAAGCAGGAGCTGATGCAGAGGCCATGGAGGGATGTTTCTTGCTGGCTTGCTTCTCTTGGCTTGCTCAGCCTGCTCTCTTATAAAACTCAAGACTTCCAGCCCAGAGATGGCACCACCCCTTTAATCACTAATTGAGAAAATGCCCCACAGCTAGATCTCATGGAGGCATTTCCCCAACTGAAGTTTACTTCTCTGTGATAACTCCAGCCTGTGTCAAGTTGACACACAAAACTAACTAGTACAGTCACCTATTTTGGGGGGTATCGACTTTTCTAGACTTATGCAATTACTTTTCAGTTATTTTTGCTTTTATCTTGAAAGAATCTATAATTTTTTGTTGCAGTACCCAAATAACTCTACTCAAGTCATCCTGGCATCAGAGCATTCCTCACTACCTGCTCCAATGTTCTGGGTTCCCAAATGAAAGATACATACACACACACACACACACACACACACACACACACACACACACACCCACACACACACCCACAGCCTTATATTTTAATATAAGTTAAACAGCTCAATTGCTGGGCTACTTCTTAATCTCCATATGGATGATGTACTTTTCGATAATCCCAATTCACCACTTAGTAAAACCTCTGTTCCATCTTGGCTGCCCCAGACAAGCAGCTTTCCTAGGCCATGATCCTCTGCTCTTACATGTTGACTGTCTCTGTGTCCTGCACTTCTCATGTGTGGCAGCTACTCCTGTCCCAGCATGGCAGTTATATCCTTCCTCCCTCCCTTGGTCCCTTGTCCTAGAATCCTCAAATTCCGCCACTATCTCTCTGCCCAAACCGTTGACCACCAGCAACTTTATCTGCCAGTCAAAACAACTGGGGACAGGGACTCTCATCATCTTATATGTCTCCTGCAATTTTGGGGACCCAATTAACATAATTTAAGGTTAGGCAAAACCATAACATTTACCCCCATTTTGTCCATTAAAAAGGTCTTTTCTTAGATATATAATGAACATACTTACCACAGTTACATAAACTATAAGGTATGAAATACACTAATAACTTCTAATCATCAATTTTGTCAATTTAGGTACTTTACTCTAACATCTATCATAATGTAAAAGATTTACAATTCTATACCTGAAGTACGTTTTGCTTTTACCTTGCATTACCATCGAAAACCATCCTTTTCACATCTAGATCACCTTCCTTAATGCCAAACAACTTAAGTTAAATGATAAGACTATATCTACTCTTAACCACATCAGAGAACCAAGAATGAATAAGATATTACTGGGAGTTGGAGAGATGGCTCAGTTGTTAAGAGCACCAAATGCTTTTACAGAGGTCCTGAGTTCAATTCCCAGCAACTACATGTCTTACATGATCTACATGTCTACATGATCTGTAATGGGATCTGATAGCCTCTTCTGGAGTGTCTGAAAACAGTTACAGTGTACTCATATACATAAAAATATAAAATAAATCTTAAGGTATTACCTAAATATATAGGAAGCAGAAAAATAGATTCCAAAATGTAAACAATTTGTAATGACAGCTGACTACTTGGCAGTCCTCTATTCCTGAAAACATTGGAGTATCTGTCTTTGGCCTTCTCAACCAGAACTACCTGACAGACCTTAAATGAAGGAGGAATTATGAAGGAATGGCTTACCCTGTATTGGCAGAGCTAAGCTGTCAATTACCCCTCATCATGTGTGTCCTTTCATGGACAGTATTTTTATTTATTTATTTATTTATTTATTTATTTATTTATTTATTTGGTCTGCAGGTGAATTAGGGCAATTCTTGCCCAGTGGCTACCTTGCCATAATTGGAGCAACTCTATATAGAGGTTATGATGCTAAATATCTTCTTTGAACTGTGAAAGGGTACTTTCAGGAACAGACATGTCTCCTAGTCAAAAGATCTATTAAAATGAAATTATTTAAATTCTATGAATTTCTGGTGTTTTTTTGAAGAATATATATTTCAATATATATATGTGTTATATCTGAACTGCTATACTTTGACTACTCTTACTTATTTCTATTTGAGTAAGATTGAAAACACTTTATTATAATTAAATCAGAATTTAATATAACTATAACTTCACCATCTGGCCTTTAACTGTCATTACTTAATCATCCTAAACAGTTTGCAATAGCAGCTATTAGAAGGACTTGGTCTAAGCCTTGCATTCCTAAATGAGTTGCATAGACACAATACCTATCTAGGTGTAACAAAATTAATTTTAAATTTTGAATCAATATGTAAATATTGATACCAATGAAAACCTTAAACCTGTATCAATATATAAATTCTGTTCCAATGTAAGAAATTATAACTTCAAATTTGCATCAAATATAAAGATTTCTACCAATGTAAGATTATGGCCATCAATGCTTTGTTTAAGGACAAATTTAGTAGTCTATCCCATATATCTAATTTCTTATACTATTACTCAATTCTTTTTTACTTTTCAATCCCCTTCCTTTAATCTAAGAAATAAAGGATAGAGAAGAGGAAAGGAAAGGAGGAAGTTCCCAAGTCTAAGCTCTCTATTTAATTTTCTTCCTGCTCAAAATTATGATCATTTTCAAATTATCTATCTATAATAATGACCTATCTATAACATATAATAACCATAAACCCAAGGAGATTCTACAGGGCTTATTTTTAAGGGGTGGTGGGGTAGGATAATTAGAAAAATTGTTTAGACTCAAGAAAGCTCGCTTTAGCATCTGTTATCCAGTCTCTGTATGCTCAAAAGGCTCAGGGCTTGACTGAAGTTCTGACCGTATCTGTATGAAAGGCTAGGTGAATTGAGGTCATTGGAAATTACCAGATATTCCTGAAGTTGTTCTGGAAACAAGTCTCTGGAAACAGCATCAGGAGACAAGGAGATGGAAGACCAAGTCATTTCAGCATCCCCAAGGATAAATCTTGTCATAGCTGAACATTCTGCAATATATGAATCTTACAACCAGATTTTTATTACTATATAGATACTTATATGGATTATGCAAGATGCACAGAACACTTAAGGATGAATTTTTTTTGTAGATCCTTGTTTGAGCAGGTGAAAGGCAACTGTCTTATTTATTAGCTAATTTGATCAATAACCGATTGTAATAAATCTTTGTTCATGCCATGTGAAAGCTGGCATAATGAATCTTAAGGATTTAATAACCAACAAGATTTATTGTCTAACTTAAGCTGAAGTTTGGCTAGAGACTTTTATTTTCATGGTCTCAGAGCTTTATTGTAGAAAACAGAGAGAGAGAGAAAAGGTAGAAAAGTAGAGGCTGCCACACAGAGAGAGGTAAAAGGTAAGTGGAGAGAAGGAGCAAGAGGTGAGAGTAAGAGCAAGAGCTAAAGAGAGGGCTAGAGACATTTTTATTTCACAAAAAAATATCATTTTAAGCTTTAGTTAATTTTTAAATTAAAAGCTTATTTTCATAATGTTTCTTCTGTTCACAAATAAAGACATATTTAAGAAGACTTATTTTTCATTTAACTGTCCTAAGAATCTGATATCACTGAACAAAATAATACTTAAGTATATAAACTTTAAATTCAGGATGTAAGTAATAATTTTCTAAAACTATTTCCTAATAAGATCATAACAAAAAAATGAAGCAACTTTTATGTTAACAGTAGTTAAAATCTAGGTGTTTTATAAACCTTGAGTACTTAAAGAGGACAAATATTTCACAGATAAAAATAGAATTTTTAAGGATAGGTCTATCTCATTATTGATTTTAGAGTGTATAAGGAAAATTCAAAGTTTAAGACCTGAGAAACTTTAACATTGTACCAAATTATGCCATCTTAAAATCATGTATCACCACTCACTGCATTGAAAATTTTTAAATTATGTCTTAGTAAGTGGGATGATGGCCATGTATAAGAACATATTCAATCATCAAATCTAGACACTATTGTGGATGCCAACAAGTGCTGGATGACAGGAGCCTGAGATAGCTGTCTCCTGAGAGGCTCTGATAGTACCCGACTAATACAGAGGTAGAGGCTCACAGCCAGCCACTGGACTGAGTACAGGGTCCCCAATAAAGGAGCTAGAGAAAGGACCCAAGGAGCTGAAGGGTTTGCAGCCCCTTAGGACGAACAACAATATGAACTAACTAGTACCCTCAGAGCTCCCGGGACTAAAACTCCAACCAAAGAATACACATTGGAGAACTCATGGCTCTAGCAGCATGTGTATAGCAGAGAATGGCCAAGCTAGTCATCAATGGGAGGAGAAGACCTTGACCCTGTGAAGGTTCTATGCCCCAGTTTGGGGAATGCCAGGGCCAGTAAGCAGGAGAGGGTGTGATGGTGAGCAGGGGCAGGGGATTGTTTTAGTTTTAGTTTTTGTTTTTATTTTATTTTTTTCTTATTTTATTTTATTTTTATTTTTATTTTTTGAGGGGGAACCTGGGAAAGGAGATATTGTAAATAAGAAAACATCTAATAAAAAAAATAAAAGAACATGACAAACCTACTGTATTCTAATACCCCTTATCCCATTGAAAGGCTAATCAGGAAAAGTATGTAATACTTATGCAAAGCTTTAAGAAACATTTGAAAATAATTCATGATCATTTCTTCTTGAAATAATAATGATACATGTAGTAAGATATGAATGTGAATGGAAGACAGGGAGACTGTCCAGTGTCATGTTCAATACTCACAACAATGCAGATAATAACTTATATATAGAAAAAGGATGCATGTAAAGTACTCCCAATATAGCATTAACATTAATATAGCTGATTATCATTACTTCAATGCAACTTTTATTACATTCATAAAATAAAAACAGTAGCATACGTATGATTATTACTATAAATCAGATACTATTATTTTATATTTAAATATTTGAAAATATTCAAATATTCAAATATTTGAAATATTTTATTCTCCTCTCCAAGAAATTCAATATTTATTTTTGAAACAACAGAAAAATTTTAGTCTAAAGATAAAAATTGAAGACAACAAGCAGACTTTCTAGGTTAACCGACAATTTCAAAGAGTACTACTTATTCAAATATTTCAAGTGGTTTGATATTTACACATGAAGTGACAGATATATTATTATTAGAGTATACAGATGAAGGGGAAAAATTATTTACATCAATAAATATAATATTTAGCAAAACTATTTTAACCAGTGAGAAAGAAGTCCTTTGTTAATAATGTATCAACCATGTTTATGAACCTAGGAAAAGTAATGTGAACATTTGTTTTTTATACTATAAAGATTGTAAAGATTTGAGATGTTTGATCATACATATTTTAGGAATCTGAAAACCTATGTATATTACAGACTCAGAATTATTAAGGAAAATATTGTGAAATCAACATTTTAAAATTTAATGTTATCATTTAAAATGCTATTTATAAAGTAAAACTATCAACAATATCATAAAAAATACCTTGTAATATAATGGAAAAAGTAAATGGCTAAATTTTCTCTTATTAAAATCATATGCACATAAAATTCACAAAAATCTTAAATAATCCAATAGAAAAATAGACAAATATATATTTATGCAGACTTTTTTAAAAAATAAAATGAAAATTATTTTTCTTATTAAACAAATTGATTGCTAAGAAAAGATATTGAGTATCTTCATAATGGACACATTACCACTGAGACATACCAGTATTGTGTTCAGTACTCAGATGGACGCAGGTTGCTGGATAATATTTTGCTATGTATTGGTAAGCGTGTCCTTATATATTATTCAGCAAAGTATATTTAATGTCCTCTAGCAACACTCTAATGTCCTTGCTTTTAGCGTTGAAATTGTATTACTATATATATATATACATATACATATGTACATACATGCATACATACATTCCACTAACTAACTGAGTTGGCAGATATATTCACAACCTTTCCAGAAAGGCATTTGTAAAGGATGATGCTAGCTCCTTCAGTCCTTGCCCTTGGGGTCCCAGTGTTCAGTCCAATGGTTGGCTATGAGCATCCACGTATGTATTTGTCAAACTCTGGCAGAGCCTCACAGGATATAGCTATACTAGGCTCCTGGCAGCAAGCACTTGTTGGCATCCTCAATAGTGTCTAGGTTTGGTGTCTGTATATGGGATGGATCCCCAGGTGGGGCAGTTTTTGAATGGCCTTTCCTTCAGTCTCTCCATACTTTGTCCGTATTTACTTTAGACAGGAGCAATTCTGGGTTAAAAATTTGGAGATGAGTGGGTAGCCCCATCCCTAAAACAGGAATATTGCCTAACCTTTGGATACGATCTCTATAATTTCTCCCTCTCCTTTGTTGGGTATTTCAGCTAATCTCATCCTCTTTGGGTCCTGGGAGCCTCTTGCTTTCTTGGCACCTGGGACTTTTTGGTGGCTACCCCCTAGTTCCCAATCTCCCATTTCTACACATCTCTGTTCAATTTCCTGACCCTCTGTATATCATCCCTGTCTCCTCCCATACCTGATACTGTCTCCTTCTCCCTCCCTTCCTTTCTTCCTCCAAAGTTTCTCCCTCCCTCTACCTCCTGTGAGGATTTTGTTCCTCCTTCTAAGAAGGACTGAAGCACCTACACTTTGATTTTCCTTCTTCTTGACCTTTATATGGGTATTCTGAGCTTTTTGCCTAACATCCACTTATCAGCGAGTATATACCATATGTCTTCTTTTGTGACTCAGTTACCTTACTCAAGATGACATTTTCTAGTTCCATCCATTTGCCTGAGAATTTCATGAAGTCATTGTTTTTAATAGCTGAGTAGTACTCCATTGTGCAAATGTACCACATTTTCTGTATCCATTCCTCTTTTGAGGGACATCTGGGTTCTTTCCAGCTTCTTGCTATTATAAATATGGCTGCTATGAACTTAGTGGTGCATGTGTCCTTATTACATGTTGGAACATCTTTTCAGTATATGCCCAGGAGTGGCATATCTGGATCCTTAGGTAGTACTATGTCCAATTTTCTGAGGAACCACCAGACTGATTTCCAGAGTGGTTGTACTAGCTTGCAATCCCACATTTGCAACCCCATAGGAAGAACAACAATATCAACCAAGCAGACCCCCCCCCCCAGAGCTCCTAGGGACTAAACCACCAACCAAAGAGTACACATCAAGGGACCCATGGCTCCAGCTACATATGTAGCAGCTTATATAATGCCTTATCTGTAAGCATCAATGTCCTGTGGAGGCTCAATGCCCGAGTTTAGGGGAATGCCAGGGTGGTGAGGTGGGAATAGGTGGGGGGGGAAGCACCCTCATAAAAGCAGGGGGAGCGGTCAGAATAGTAGGTTTGTGGAGAGTAAACTGTGAAAGGGAATAACATTTGAAATGTACATACATAAAATATCCAACAAAAAAAAAAGAATGATGCTCGCTAACTCTGGTGGTGCAGACCTTTTGTATCAAACATGCTAAGGCTGAGACAGGAAGACTGAGATTTCAAAGTCTGCCTGATCTGCAGATTTAGTTCAAGGTTAGCCTGGCAACTCATTAAAATTCTGTCTCAAAGACAAAACTAAAATGAAGGCTAGGGATTGAAACTCAGTGGTAGAGTGCTGGCTTAGCATAAGGGTCTTCACATCAGGCCCCAGTAGTATAAGCAAGGAAGCAAACAAACTAGTGACAGGATTGCTTGTAGCTATAAATGGTCAGAACCTTTGTAAGTGCACATCAATGAAGGACTGCTCAAATATTGAAGCCATGTATCGTGGAGCATCATCAATCAGTACTAAACAGTAAAACAGTTCTTCATGGCCTAAGACATTGCTTTCAACCAGGATCAGAATATAATTCTCCATGTTTCTCTTAGGTCTCTACTATTTGAAACACAGACTGATATTCTTGCCCCCTGCTGTCTTATACATGCAGCAATGTTGTAATATTAAAAGGCTTGTGTGTTACCTAACATAATAAAATATTATTTCCCTGTATGTCAAGATTCAGAACAAATCTCTCTCACTGAGAAGGGATCAGGACCCCTCATCTGGGGTGTTTGTTCTTCCACACAACCAAATCTTGTGTAACCATGGCCTGGTTCTCTCTCTGTGTTGTCCTCAGGAGTTTGAGAATTGTTTTTTTAAGGATATATGTCTTAGTTAGAGTTTTATTTCTCTGAACAGACACCATGACCAAGGCAAGTCTTATAAATGACAACACATATTTTGGGCTGGCTTACAGGTTCAGTGGTTCAGCCCATTATCATCAAGATGGGAGCATGGCAGCACCTAGGCAGGCATGGTGCAGGCAGAGCTGAGAGTTCTATATCTTCCTTGGAATGTTGCTAGAAAAATAATGACTTGCAGGCAGTTAGAGTGAGGGTCTTAAGCTCAGGTCTACAGTGATACACTTACTCCAATAAGGCCACACCTCCATATAGTACAACTCTCTGGGCCATGTACAAACCATCATAAGTAGTAAAGTTATTATTCTTGCTGTGTGTTATTTGACCCCAGCATTCCCATGTATTCTGTGGCCATATATGAACTTGGGTCAGGTGAAATTTTTAGCTTAAAGTAGGGTAAAATATAACTTCAGCCTTCCTTTACAGTTCTTGATGAAATCTTCTAACATGTATTTTATGGGGGAAAATAAACCATGGCTTAGAATGGTGTCATTGTATATTAGCAAAGAGAGGAATAATAGTTAATGTATAAGTGTGTGTGTGTGTGTGTGTGTGTGTGTGTGTGTGTGTGTGTGTGTGAGAGAGAGAGAGAGAGAGAGAGAGAGAGAGAGAGAGAGAGAGAGAGAGAGAGAGAGAGACTAAGCATTTTAAAATAAATCTGGATAGGC
The DNA here is from genome assembly GCA_019843815.1 of Montemys delectorum. Classification (NCBI taxonomy): domain Eukaryota; kingdom Metazoa; phylum Chordata; class Mammalia; order Rodentia; family Muridae; genus Montemys; species Montemys delectorum. Next base: position 15,710 of record JADRCD010151758.1, read on the forward strand.
AAAAGAAATAAGGCTTTTAATTAAAAAAAGAAAAAGTCCTCTGATACACATGCGCTTCAATGCCTCAACTGCTAGTGGATACTCAGGGAAAAAACCCAAATAAATAGATTTAAGCTCCAGCTGTTTGAAATCTAATGTTATACAGTAGGGTAAAGACTATCTTTAGATTTAATAACTTTCTCCCAAATGAATTTTGTTACTCATTTTACTGCTTTGATTGACTTTACCCTTTATGTACAATGGGATGTTTGAGTTTGTTGTACTCTGTAAGCATGGTAGATGAAGGTGAGGATGCAAAGAAGGGCATGAGGAGTGGGAAAAAGAGAAATGGGTGCCAGGAGGAGAAGCAGCCTTTCAGGTAAGGATCTAAATGTCAATTGAATTAACTGAAAAAAGTATATTAGTCATCTGAGGAAAACATCCATGGCAGTATTGCATCTTGATGGTAAGTAACAGATATAATTCCAAGTGCAAACTGACTTTCTGGACAGGAAAGTTAGGGTTGAACTGAAATAGAGACTAAAAACAGGGATCTGTGTCTATGAAGGGGCTTTGGATTTCATTGAAGAGACAGCAGGGGACTTTTGCTTAGCTTCATGGTATGAAGAGGAGGTGCTAATAAAATCACCAGGGTTGATCTGGAGGACGGAAAAGAATTAGGCAACTCTAAGAGCTGGAGACAAAGAAATCTAGATCTTTTCCAAAGAAGAGATGGAGGTAGTAGGGACTCTGAGCCTAAAGGGCTCATGAGAGAAGGGAGGAACAGCAAGGAAGGATTTTGCTCTTCACCCTCCTCCATTGGTGTTGTGACAGCAAAGTGCTCAAGCATTTGCATGAGTCACTTCTAGACTCTCTCCAAGCATTTACTCTTCTGTTAAGTTGTTTTTCATTTCACACACCACTTCAATAACCCAAGTTATTTGTATCACAACATGTATTTGTGCTATTTCATGCATTATAGACTTAGTACTGCTATTTTCCAAAGGAAAATCAGTATGCTGATGCAAAGTGAAAGTTAAAACCCATCATCTAGAATGAATAAAAAATATTTGTTTAAATGTAAAATTAGTGGAAGTTATCTAGCATGAATTATAAGTATAATTACGGGTTGTCAGAGGAGTAAAAGCATAGCACATGAGTCATGAGCAGGGTTGGAGGGCATTTTGGACAGGACTGAGGAGGTTGAAAGCTAGTCATATTGCTGTAAATCCATTATTGGAGCATCAGCTCCACTTCTGCTACGCATTTTCTTCAATATCTAAGAGCCTTGAATTTCATCAGTTTCTACACAGAGTGGCTTGGCTACTATGGCAACTGGTGCTTTCCCTTTTGGTCACCTGAATACACACATGACTATGCCTCTTATTGCCAGTCTGTGATTTCTAGAACTCTACTTGTTGAATGACTTGTATCCAGATTTTACTCTTCAAGAAAGTAGGTGGGTGTATCAGAACAGAAGGAGTGTTATATCTTTAAACACATTGCTTGCCATGTGGCTTTATCTGTAATTTAATTTTTCTGTCTACTGATCTGGAAGTCTTACCTTTTCAAAAAGAAAATCAAAAGTGACACTTTATTTTTAATATATTTTATCTTATGCATGAATTGCTTTTTAAATTTTGTGAAATATTTTATAAGTGATTAAAAACTTTAAAAGAATGAATGAAAACCAGCTCAAATTAGTTTCCATGCCAACTGCAGACATACATTTTCCTGATGGCTGATTTAGTACTGCATAAACAGTCATGCTTTAAAGTGCTCTTACCACATGGAAGTGAATGATTTTCTTTCTCTTTGAAAATCAAGGCAGCCAAGCTGTTGATTACTTTCATTAGGTGCACTTCATGCTAGCTTATAGTAGATGTCTCCTAGGAACCCCGAGTCAAAAAGAAAACATTGCAATTAGAGGATTAATAATACACTTAATACAAAATATATAAATGCTTAATTTTTTTAACTGAAGATGAAATGGAAAAGAATTTGTCATCTGCTCTTTTGCAGTTGAGGTAGAGAAACTATGACTCTAAAGAGTTAATTGATCATCTTACAGTAATGGTGGTATTTAACTTACTCTACAGAGGTATAACTTAATTGGAAATAAGACACTTGTCTTGCAATCCTACCTCACAGGCCCAATTTGCAGCCTATGTTTGTAGAAAGGAACTTCCAACAGCCCATTGAAACCAGAAGTATTATAGAGTTGGTGGTTGAGGTGGTTATTCCTGTTTGTCTATTTGATTATATCTAGAATACAGAATTGGAGGACACAACTGTGATCCAGATCTTGAAGCTGGAAGACATTATTTTCTGACCCGAATCTTGACATAGAGTTCTTGATATATAGTGGCCATGAAAACCTTAGGCCTAGTCAAGGAAGTGCTCATCTTTAACCCAGGAGATTCAGGTAAGGAGATCTCTGGGTTCAAGGTCAGCATAGGACAGAGCAAGTCCCAGATCCTAGCATGGTGTTACACAGCTTAATCTGGGCCACACTTTCTGTTGGAGGCCTGTATTACTTGTCAGCACATCTATTGGAAGCTACTTCTATAGAAGACCAGCTTAAACAACTAGCCTTGTGGGATTGAGCCATTACTAGATTCTTGGACTTCCCATCCACAGCTGCCCATTGATGCCTTAGTTGGGTTAGTAAATGACAGATTGTAAGTCATCACAATAGACTCCTTTAATATATAGAGACATTCCATACGTTCTATGACTCTAGAAAACCCTGGCTAATACAGTGGAAGAAGCTTGACTTTGCTTTCAAAGATGATCTTGTTTTTTTTTCCATATCTTATGGTCATTTATTAATTATACCATTTATTTTGGGGATCCAGCAAGTTAAATATTAACATGTTACTTTTGTATATTTTCAATTATAACATAGTTTCTTTATGACAAATTATCTACACAGCATGCTAGTCTATACAGATAATTTAATATAACTTATGATATACTATTTTTTTTTACTTGAGTGTGTGACTTTATTCTTAGCCCACAGAAAACAGGTTACATTCATTTAAGAAATGGTGTGTGTATTAAGATGTTCTATCCATAAAGTCATTCACCAACTGTTTCAATGAACAATGGTTCTGCATGGAAGGTGGTACAGACATTAGGTGAGGATAAGTATCTGGTTCATTGGCTGTGATGATTTTGAAAAGCATTCATCTCAGAAAAAGAGTAACTTATAAAGTCCTCTTCTTCAAACTTGATACAAGAGCTAGAAATGTCAAGCAAAGCATTCAGTCTCACTCTTTGTTGTTCTCTTTCGTACAAGCCACCTCCCAAGTTAATTGTCTATGTCTCCCTTGGGTATATAAATACTTTTGAAATATATAAGATGTTCTGAAAACCATAGTATAGTGTAAAGACATGAAATAAACAATACTACTAATAGAGAGGCTGAGATAGGAGAAGCAAGATTTCAAGACTCTTATGTTGTACACAGCAAAACACTATCACAAACAAGCTGAAAGTATGTACATAGATTGTACAATATTGGATCTATTTCTCCAATTACCAAATTAGAGAGACCATTGGATGACAATCAACAAATTTCTAATTCCTCATATTTTTGGATTTCAATCGCTTAGGATATGTTGGTAATATTAATTTTCATATTAAGCTATTAAGAAAAGCTAATTGTCACCTCCTGTTGTTTTTGTTGTAAGAGGTAGAATTAGAATTGTGTGGATTTGTTGAAAGATTACTTTCTTGCTTCTTCTAAGGTGTAGTTTTGCTCCTTATGTTGATGTTTTCCATCTATTATCCTTTGTAGGGCTGGGTTTGTGGAGAGATATTGTGTAAATTTTGTTTTGTTATAGAATATCTTGTTTTCTCCATCTATGTTAATTGAGAGTTTTGCTGGGTATAGTAGCCTGGGCTGGCATTTGTGTTCTAGCTTTCATAGTCTCTGGTGAGAAGTCCGCTGTAATTCTGACAGGCCTGCCTTTATATGTTACTTGCCTTTTTTCCCTTACTGCTTTTAAAATTCTTTGTTTAGTGCATTTGGTGTTTTTATTATTATGTGATGGGAGGAATTTCTTTTCTGGTCCAGTCTATTTGGAGTTCTATAGGCTTCTTGTATGTTCATGGGCATCCCTTTTTTTAGGTTAGAGAAGTTTTCTTCTATGATTTTGTTGAAGATATTTACTGGCCCATTACATTGGGAGTCTTCACTCTCTTCTATACCTATTTTCCTTAGGTTTGGACTTCTCATTGCATCCTGGATTTCCTGGATGTTTTGGGTTAGGAGCTTTTTGCTTTTTGCATTTTCTTTGACTGTTGTGTCAATGTTTTCTATGGTGTCTTCTGCCCCTGAGATTCTCTCTTCTATCTCTTGTATTCTGTTTGTGATGTGAGTCATCTATGACTCCTGATTTCTTTCCTAGGTTTTGTATCTCCAGGATTGTCTCTCTTTCTGATTTCTTTATTGTTTCTATTTCCATTTTTAAATTCTGGATGGTTTTGCTCATTTCCTTCACTTGTTTGATTGTGTTTTCCTGTAGTTCTTTAAGGGATTTTTGTGTTTCCTCTTTAAGAACTTCTAGTTTTTTACCTGTGTTCTCCTGTATTTCTTTGAGGGTACTATTTATGTCTTTCTTAAGGTCCTGTATCATCATCATGATAAGTGATTTTAGATCTGAATCTTGCTTTTCCGGTGTGATGGTGTGTCCAGGACTGGCTATGGTGGGAGAATTGGGTTCTAATGATGCCAAGTAACCTTGGTTTGTATTGTTTATTTTCTTATGCTCTCCCCCCCCACCCCTGCCATCTGGTTAGCTCTAGTGCTACCTGCCCTTGCTAATTCTGACTGGAGTTAGTCCTTCCTGTGTATCAGAACTCTTCAGAGTCAGGCAGTCTCTGTGACCCTGTGATTTTGGGATCCTGTGACCTTGGGCTTGTTAGAGCACCTGGGAGTGCTGCAACTTCC
>JADRCD010151763.1:0-12209 GCA_019843815.1 Montemys delectorum
TCTGTACAGCCACACTGTACTCATACATATAAAATAAATAAACAAAGAAAGAAAGAAAGAAAGAAAGAAAGAAAGAAAGAAAGAAAGAATGCCGTTATCATCCAAATAGACTACAACGATCCTGACAAAACTATTCTCAATGAGATACCTTCATTACTTATTTGAGAGTGTTTGTCAGCATTCTTAGCCTTCCTTTTCACACTGTATTTTCAGCTTTTACATGCTTTGCATTTTATCAAAATGCATACATGCTTTTTCAGTTTTTCAGAAAAATACATATTCACTGAATCTGTAAACTTCAAAGAAACCTTTTCATTTCCATCATTCCTATCCTCAGGAGCAAATACTTTTGACAATTTCTTATTTCTGTAAGTGCCAGCCAACCACTTATTGAGTATCCATCTCTATAACTTTTAAAAATTGTATGCTTTGTGAACTGTGTGTTAGACTTCTTTTTTGTGCTTTATTTGAATATTTATTTTTACAGTTTCATGTAATATATTTTGGTTATATTGCTTCCCTTTCCCATCCAACTATTTTTAATTTTTATGTTTTCTTTATTCATAAATTTTCAATGCAAATATTTCTGTATTTTTGTGATTTTGATATGATCAGTCATGAAATTTCAAGACATATGATCATAAGGAATTCGAATTTCTCCCTTTTTGTCTCCTGCTATGTCTTACTATCAGAAATTTCTCTCAAATTTACATTTTTCTTCTTTTTTGATAACTTACAAAGTCTAGTTAGTGCTGACAGTACATGTATGATATGTGACCATACACAGGAGCATAGAAATCCTGTAGTGGCATTCTGGCCTCAAAATAGAATGTTTATCCATCCTTTCTGATTGTTATCTGTTGTCAGTTGCTATTCAGTAAGCGGTGGGGCTGGGAGACAACCTCTGCCATCTATCCTAGAATTTTTGCTGGGTTTATGTTATATAGGTAAACTCAACTACTACAAGTTGATTGTAATGTCCTTATCCTCTCTGGACAATGATTTCCCAATACTCTCCATTATTTGTGCCTCTTTTTCCATGTGTGTGATTTTCCTGGAGCCTTGGGACAGCAGGGTTAACACAGATGTCCTATTTAGGAAGGAGCACTCAGTCCCTTATTCTCAGCATTGTCACTGGTTATCTTCTCATTGGCTTCTATCTACTGCATAAAGAATGAAAGCAGTTCAGGTTGATAAGCACAAGCACAAACATAGATATTTGTAAAGCAATTTGGCAACATGGTCATTTAGCAAATAACAAAAGCAAGTTTTGTCCTAAAGCCATGATCTCTCCACGGCTTTTGACCATGATTATATTTTAAGGCATGCTATTGCCTCTTGTAGAAAAGACCTCTAATCTAATAATAGAGTGATTAGCTATGTCACAACAGTTGTGCCACTTATTTCAGTGAGCATATTTTGTCTGTCATGTTGTTATTACACCATACAAAGACCAGGGCTGGGTAAGTCCATCAATGGATTTTAATCTCCCAGCAGTCTGCACAGTACCTTTATCACTGTGGAAGATAACCAGCAAGGAAGAAATTCACCAGTCAGTTTGAGATTGGTTTCTCTTTGACCTGTAGCTGAAATATGTATAGTTTCAGTCTTATCATGTAGGTATGGTGAGTAACAAAGGACAATGTTAGTAGGCTGTATTGTTCTAGGAACCCTGGCCCATAACTGGCCAATAACTCATAGAGATATATCCAATGCCTCTTATTTAATAACCCATGCAATCTAGTATCAACCTTGTTTATACACCCTGGGTAATTTTATTTAACCTCCTTTTTTCTTAAAAGCTGTATTTTTAAATTAACTTTTTAAGTAGTGTGTTTTCCTAAGGCTTTTTCATAGATTCTTATTTTTTTTCACTGTAGCATGACCCTAGCCAAGTTTAATTTTTTCCAGTCCGCTTTCATATCATTCTATGTACATAAAAAGAATACAGTCAGTCCTTAAGGCATAAACAGAATAATCAAGGAATAAACAAAGCATAAATAAAGTAGTCAAGGAACAAACAGGGCAAAATCAAGGCAATAAACAAAGCCACTATATTTAGGGGCTTATCAGGATTATCCAGATACTAGGAATGCAATACATTCCTTGGCTGTAATTGTCTTGAGCCTGCTTTATTGTCCCAGCCTGATATCAAATTCCTGCCACATTCCTAGAAGCAGCCCCACAAGCTTTCCGCATCTTCCCCTTTTTATTTTATAAACAAGACTGCAACGGTCTTAGGTGGTTCTGACAAGAATGCCTTCCTTACCTGTCTTGGAATACGCATTATCAAAAACATTGCATCTCTGTCTTAGGTGGGTAAGGCACTGTGCAGAACTTACTAATCGCTGACTGCCAGCCTGTTAAATTAATAATTCTATCTGAGAGTCCATTTTTAGTTTCAAGCCATGTATTTTGGCTGTCAACATATTGATGTTGTTAAAGGCAAGTTTAATCACAATGGGCAGGAATAAAAGTATTCCCAGGACAAGAAGGGCTAGCATGATCAAGTTATATATGCCATTCTTGAAGCATTACCAAGATGGAAATTGTCAGGAGCCATAATAGGACAAGCTAATAACTAGGTGATCATCCTGAAATGCCTGCTTCGGATTATTTAATATAATCTGTGACGGGTGCGCCCTCATTAAGCAAGGCTGTGAGGTACTCATTTTAGGAAAGATTCCTGCTATTAATATTATTTTCCTGTTATTGTTAAACATATATAACAATCACTAAGTAGTAGCACACCCTTTTGGAGCAGATCTCTGCAGATCCATGAAGATGTACTGTCTTGTAGTAATGGTATATAGACAAATAGATGACTTAAGTCTTAATGATGATCCAATAAGAATTCCTAAAATTATATCTGTGATTATTAAGCTCTTTTATAATCGTACTGCTATTAGGTCCTTTTCTGATAGTCAAAACTGCCATGAGAACTCTGCCAGTCTCCCAAGTGTCAACCGTTAAGTGCTCTTAGATGGTAACCAGACTTTCTCCTACTCAGAGCACATTCCAAGAGGTTGCAAAACAATTAACCAAAGGTTATAAAAAGGGGACTAACAATTTATTATAAGTGCTGGGACAGAAGATAAAATATTGACTGGGCTTATTATACAAATCTTTACTTATGGTTTTAAAACTTCAGTGAACCTGTGGAGCTGAGACAAGTGATGGATGTTTAGCTAGATAATTACTCCTAATGATATGCATGTAAACATTCCCCGTTGTAAACTTCTATTTCAATTTAGGATTTGACTTTTTTGTGTGCACTTGTGATAAACTTTGCAACATGTGATCATGTATTCTGAAAGAAGTATAAGTACTGGGGACAAAGAGATGAAGAGTATCTACATAGAGTAGAATGTTTTCCCTTTCCCCACTTAGAAAACTTCTCCCTTGCCCCACTTAGGATCTTTTTGATTTTCCCCTTAGAGAGTTTTCATAGGAACTTTTTTACAACTTAGTAATAAATTCTATAATCACTTCTCTAAGTGTCTTCTCTTCCTGTGACTTCAGACTTCCAACTAGCAGGTGGAAGGTAAGAGCCCAGCAGTTCCTGCTGAGAGAGAACAAAGGCTATTTACTAAATGAATGAATCCTTTATGGCTTGAGGAAGAGATGCTAAGTGCCAGAAATTGCAGTTTTTGGCTTCAGAGGTTCTCAGAAGGCAGGTCAGGTACAATAACATAGTAACTTAGACTTAGATAAGTAAATGTTTTATTATACAGCCACCCTAAATATCTCCTAAGGCGAAGTCTCACCTCAGAAATTGTTAAGACTGAGTCTTACATCTGCCCATGCTCTTCTCCCTCCACTGCCTTAAGAAGAACCAACAAAGAAGAAGAAACAGTATGTTGGAGCTGGCTCCTGGCAGGAAATACTGACCTCGGGCCATGAATAATTTCATCAGCAATATCTGCAATATCAATGCTCAGTAGAGCAGCATTCCTTAAACTCATAATCTAGTTATGCAAGGTTAATGCCAAATACCCTGCAAGTGTCTTTGAACTTTCTCCCAATTTTAGTGACTAACATTGAAAATCTTAGAAGTAACACAAATCCATTGTTATTTGGCATGACACTTGAGGTGGCTCCTTATTGGAAGGAGGTTCAGAGTTTTTCATAGATTCTTAGTTTTGGTTAACCCACTCACTCCTTTCTTTTTTTCCCCACTCATTAGACTCATCTCTGCCGTTTTTTATTTCTTTTTTTTTTTTTTTACTCTCAATAACCTCCCCTTTTCATTTCATATGTATTCTACACTACTTCCATTTTTTTAACTTAAAATTTTGAGCTAGTAGGCTTTTATATGGCTCATAATGTCTTCTTCCTTTGGATGAACCCTCTACCCCTATATCCATTTTCTTCCCTGTGTAAGCATTTCTTGCTCTAATATTCCACATGCATTTTATATATGTTATCATGTATACATACAGGGTGACATGTATATGTATATGTGTGTGTATGTGTGTGTGTATGTATGTATGAATGCATGTATGTATGTATGTATGTATGTATGTATGTATGTATGATTGTCTTAATTTTTACCTTAATAGGCATAGCAGAATTTGTTTATCCATTCACAAATTGATGACTACTTGAATTATCTCCACGTTGGGCTATTATGAGTAATGTTTTATGAGCAATGATTTACAAGTCCTGGTATGAGTAGCTTTCATTTCTCATGTAAACTATTAGTAGCTTATGCTTAAGTTTTTAAGGATCTAACAAATTGTGTTTTAAACAGTATGCTCCATTATATAGTCTCATTAGTAAATCCAAATAAATCCTTGCTTTTATAAGTGTTGTTATCTGCTTTCTGCTTATAGGCATTCAAATGATATGAATTAATTTTTTATTATAATTTTAATGTGCATTTGCCAAAATATTAATAACAAAAACTTATTTACTTTAAGGCAATTTATTTTTAAGACATTTAATTAAATAATTTTCCCTATTTTTATTGAGTAATTTTATTAGTATTAGTTAGTTATTAATTTATTCTACTTGGATGGACTTTTTATGTTTTTAAAATATCTTCTCTCAGTTTGTGTTGTGTCTTTTCACTTTTTTGTTCTTTTAGAAATGTAAAAGTTTTTATTAGTTTATTTTGATTGGAAATATGATTTACAGTGGATTAGCTTTACATCTAAGCAATCCTCGACAAAGATCATAAAGGCTGTTTCTTGCATTTGTTTCTGAAAATTTTACAGTTAATTTTTATTCATGGAAGATATAAGGACTATCAATTATCCTTTTTTTGTAGAAATATATTCAAAATTTATGTTATTTGTGAAAAATGCCATGGTACCCTTCTGAGAGCAAATCCACTTTGATTATAAGGGTTTCTTTATGAATGCCCAATTCTGTTACAGTGACTTTATAAGTCTGATGTTATATCAGTACCACAGTGATAATTTCTGTAGCCCTATTGCTTACTATAATTACTATTTTGAAATGAGGAAAGTCTTCTTGTTTAATGATCGCATTTTTTATGGTAGTAATGGTAGGTGTGGAAGGTCTATTTGTGTCAACTCTAAGGCATTAAGATTTCATTCACTTCTGCTAAGTATTTTTCTTCTACAATAATCTCTTTGTAGGGTGCCTATTAATTCTTTTTGCCTCATCATATTTGGAGCTCTTGACATTGAGATAAGGCTTGTGCACTTTGGATTTTATTGGAAGGTAATGTTTCAGCCACAGCCTCTGAGTTTTTCCCAATATTTTCCAACTAGGAAACAGAGAATACTCAGGCCCAAGTAGCAATCATATTGTCTAGACAAGTTTGAAAGAGGGCTTTGGAAGAAATGCAGTGTTACTAATTGAAGAATCAAAAGTATAATTCAGGTTTTCTTTTCGCTTCACAAATTTAATTAATCTAAACATTGATGTTCACATGTCATGTTGCAGTAGGAGGCCATGGTGATGTTCATGAATTTTACTGCCACTGAACGCCACAATGGTGTCTGTGCTTCATGCTGTGGCTGAAGGCAGTGTGGATGCCCATGATCTGTGCTGCTGCTGGCTGTAAATGGAAAGGAGCTTCTTATGTAGTGGGTTTGATGAATGCAGACTCACCGTTGAGAATGAGTGGCATAGAAGGCTTCTGTTACAATCCCCTCATCATCCTCTCTCCTCTACAAAAAAGTCGTCTAGACAGGACATCATTGAAGAGAACTCTTAAAAAATGTCATAAGGATGCTAAAGTGTAGCTCTTTACAGTTGGTGCCTCTCATAGGGGTGCAAGTAGGAAAAGATTTTTCTGCAGATTGTAATCAAAGTATCGCAGGGAATGGAGGGTGATGGGAACCGGAGGCACCTGGTGACATGGCATCCCCTGCCTGCAAGAAGAGAGCTATGAATATTGTGATTCAGCTTTCTTTTTTCTTATTATTCACATTGGGGTCCCAGCCCAAGGAACAGTACTATTCACAGTTAGGATGGGTCTTCAGTTAGTTAACCTGATCTATGTCATCACTCATAGGCATACCCAGAGACTTCTCTCTAAGGTGAGTCTAGATCCTTTTGAGTTGACAGTATTAACCATCACTCCTGCTGACCATTGACATAATTCAGCTGATATTCAAACTATTCCTTCTTAAGAGTCTTCTGCTACTGTGTACACTAGACCTTCAAGAATGTGTCACAAACATCTTGTGTTCAAACTTATGTACATTATTGCTTTCAGGACTATGTCCTAAGAGTACCCAACTGTCATAGAGAAAATCAAATAACTGTTTTGTGCATAATATTCTATAAATTTATACTTTAAATAAAAAATGGCTCAGCTTTTTCTATTAAATATTATTATCTTGAATCATTCAACATTTGAGTGTTTTAAATTTTTTTTTTGTTTAGTTTTGGATATTTTTATTTCTTCAATTTTTTATTATCAGGAGTGATTGAAATAAAAAATATAATTGAGTCCCATCATTATTGTCATTATGGAAATGCCTTTAAGAGAAAACTGGTCAGATGAATATTATTGCTTCCCACTTTTCAACTGGTCAATAGTTGCCATCTTGAACATTCTGGACAGATTCTCTGGGCTTGTCTGTTTTATCAATGGCAACTATTGAGTGTTTTAAATTTATGTTTACTTTTGCTCAAGTCTACACAATCTTTCTTCAGTCATGGGTCTCAATAAAGGGAGACTTTTTTCTCTTCTAGTATATTAGGCAATGGCTATAGAACATTTTCTCACAGCTCGACATGATTAGGAACTATAACATCCAAGATGGTAAAAAACAGGGAGACTACAAAACATCTGACAATAAACATGATTATGTCTCGAAAAGGATTATCTAGCCAAAAATGTCAAATGTGCTGATTTTGAAACATCATCCTTTTGACAAAGACTCTCTCTTTAACTAAACTTTCGGTCAGGCTTTTAAACCTTCTTGAAGCTAATGTGTGTACTTCCTTATAAAACTGAGTCCCTGCTAAATTATTATATCCAGAACTCTCCCATGCCTACTGTGATGGCTAATCTTGATTGTCAACTCGACTAAAGCTGGATTCAGCTAAAATCCAAGCTTCTGGGCACTCCTTTGGGGAGCTTTCCATCTTTTATTTATTTATTTTATTTGATATTTTATTTATTTACATTTCAAATGTTATCTCCTTTCCTGGTTTCCCCTCCAGAAACCCCCTATCCCATCCTCCCTCTCGCTCCTTCCACGAGGGTGTCTGCAGGTGGGATGAATCCCCAGGTGGGGCAGTCTATGGATGGCCTTTCCTATAGTCTCTGCCCCACTCTTTGCCCCTGTATTTCCTTTAGACAGGACCAATTCTGGATTAAAATTTTGGAGATAGGTGGGTGGCCCCATCTCTCAACTGGGGGAGAAGGGCATGCCTAACCTCTGCATATGGTCTCGAGAAGTTTTCCCTCCCCTTTGTGGGGTATTTCAGCTAATGTCATCCTCGTGGGCTTCTAAGAGCCTCTCAAATAATTTTTAATACTCTTAAATGAAGACATTATTTCCCCCCCCCCAGGAAAACAAGTGAGCCCTTTTGAATGAGTAGTACTATAATATTTTCCAATAATTATTTGTGGTTTCTCTTTATTATTAAAACCTTTTAATTTACTTATTGTATGTTCATATAATGGGGGAAGGGCAATGCATGTGTGTGTCACAGAATGCATGAAGAGGTCAGAGGACATTTTTGTGGGATCTCCTGTATGTGAATTTCAGGCCTTAATAGCAATTGCTTCACACCCTGAGTCATCTGGCTACACCCCTATTTATTATGAGTTACAATTTTCCTACTTTATTTGAACTAAATATTGTTCTTTGAAACTTAAAACATCCTATAGCTTTATGTTTTTTCTTATTTGGGTAACTATCACTTTTTTATTTTATTTTATTTTATTTTATTTTATTTTATTTTATTGGCAACCCTGTAGAATAACCAAAATATCTTGTCGCATTTCAACATAGAATCAGGTAACTAGGTTATAATAATGATGTTTGTAGACTAGGAAACCAACCAAAGGGTGAGTTGCAGGGACCAGTGAACATAAACTAGCTCTAGATGCATGCATCCAATTGGCGTATCATTTGTGCCTGTCCATGACAAGTCACCTGGTTTACCATCCTGTTTTCCTTTTTCCCTGCCACCTATGTGAGTATATAGAAAATTAGAGAGTATGTTTTGGAATCAGTCATAATGGCAAGAAGCCCAGAATTTGTGGCAGCTAATTTTTGATAGCAGAGGTCACCTTACCTGGCAATCATGCACCGTAGCACTTTGGCCAGCTGGGCTAAGTCACCTTCATTTGTCATTCTCCGGGAGTGGGAGGGGAAGTGGCTCATTAAATCACAGGCGTGGTTTAAAACTTTTTGTCTTTAGCAGAAATTAGCATTTGTTACATTGGAAGCCAGCATGTACATTCTTTTATTTTCTAGTTCAGATTTTAGAGATTTGATTCTTAGTGTAATAGAATTTTAATTACACTACTATGAATTTTAGTTTCAAGTAAGAAATATAGTATTTCCTATAATGACTTATTAGTCATTCTATAGGAGGGTAGACCTATAAGATTAATATGAGGCTGAAAAATTCTAATGCCTTATAATATAGCTAGCAAAAGACATTGCTCACTTATATATTGATGTAGGTGTAAGCAAGAGCACAGTATTATGGTTATATAGAAGTTAGCATGTATATTCATGTTTAGTAAGTATGTGGAAAGCTAGACTCCTTAGATTATAAGATTATGATGTTTACACATTGATAAAAACCACCTAACATCAGTTTAAAACACATATCTATTTTTGTTAAGCCCTGTAGACCTTGTACTAGCATACCTGGATATCACATATTTTCTTAACTAATGTTAAATTTTAAAGGTTAAAATTATATTACCATTAAGTAAATTATGAAATATAAGCTTGTTTGCACCCAGATTCACATGTTGAAATTGTAACCCCAATGCAGTGTATCAAATGGTAAGACCTGTGGCGGTAACTCCCAGGGTAGAGTTTTCAAAAATGGGACCAATACCCTTTAACCTTTTATTTTTGTTTGATTTTATATTTGTATGTGTGGTATATATATGTGTGATATATGAACATGATTCACATGCATCCCATATGAAACTAAACTGAGAACATTATGTGTCTATCTCTACTGCTTTCTACCCTACAGTGGAGATAAGGTCTCTCCCTAACTTATCTGCTAAGGCAGGGTGTTGAAATAGTATTTAATAAATAAATCCTGGCGGAGAGTTCACCACCAGCCTCAAAGGTTTGTGTTCCTAAATGAAAGGCACACACAAAGTCTTTATATTGTAATATACCTTAGGCAGCACAATAGCGTGGGTACTGCCTAACCTCCACTACCTCCTGCCTATGATAATTCCAAATTACCACTCACTAAATTCTGTGTTCTTTCTTGGATGCTCTGGACCCAGAGGGCTGCCCAACTAGGCTGCACTCTCCTGGCTCCTTAACATGGTGGTTATGCCACACTGTCCTGCATTCTTCTCAGGATTGGTGTCTCTCCTCTCCTCCACTCTCCTGGCGTGGTGGATCTCTTCCTTCCTCAAGATCCCTAGCTTGGGAAACCTGAACCCCACCTATGTTTCTTCTCCCTAGTTATTGGCTGCTGGCATCCTTATTTACTAGTTCAGAATTAACGGGTGGAAGGGTACCTCAGTGTCTTATGTGTGACTCTCTCATGCAAACGATTTTGGGGACTCAAATTAATATCATTAATGCAAGCATCATTAGGCTAAAACCACTATAGAAGGATGCATATTCATATGCTGCATCCACCTGTCTTCATCTTGTAATGATGGAGCTATAGGAACGTGCTACGCCTGCCTTTTTCTGATAGTTTTACAGATTCAAACTCAGGTCCTCACACTTGGACAGCAAGTAATATTAACAAAGGAACCACCTCTCCAGACTCAACATGGCCCTTTTAAGAAAAGTAGTTGCTTTCTCTTACTTTGCACTCATTATATGAGAGACTATAATAGAAGACAGACATTTTCATAGGAAGAAGAGTCCTCATTGGGTCCAGTATGTGCTTGATCTTGGATAATACAACATGAAAAATATGAGAAAGTATTTTCTATTATTTAATTAACTTTGGCACATTTAAATTAATTTCTGTTGTTCTTTTATTACAATGGTCCCAATAGACAGAGGTAATAGTCTAAGAAATACAAAACAAAACACAATTAAAACTTTTATTAAATTCCAGGAGAATAATTACCTAATTCTAGACTGAGGGTAGAGATCAAAATACATTATAAGAAAATAAACTTTCATATGATGTAGAGAGGTTTGAAACTGAGTAGCCAAGAGAAAGTGTTGTCTTATATTAAGAAAAGTATGCTCGACTAGTTTTAATTTTACCATTGAAAGGGGGTTTTATGGGGAAAGTCATATTTTCTCATAGGTCAATACTAACAGAGGAACAGAATACATGTTTAGTGAGTAGTCATACAAATATCTAAAATATGCATCCCAGTTTATTAAAAGAGGTAATGAGCAATAGTGAGTCACCATGACGAGCAGCCGAGAAGATGTGAACATAGGAGTACATATTCCGTTTCCAGTGAGAACTTTGGTAAAGTAAAGGAGATGTGTAAACATGACAGTATATTGACAACTCAGGGTAAGGAGTTATAAGTGACGTCAAATGGGCTACTTCGAGAAGATATAAAGACTTTGTAAGGCTTGGTTTCTTTTTTTTTTCCTTTTTAAAATTGCATATAACTTCCAAGATAGTTGTGAAACAAAACAATGTAGGTGAGGCAGTTCACAACTCCCTGATGACTAGATACCTTTGAGAGACCACGGTGTTATGAAGAAGGAAACTTGGAGTCTGTTCCTTTCATTGAATGAATTCCGTCTTGATGAATTGAAAATGCTTTGTCTTTTAAAGCTCCTGAATTTTTATTAAATGTACATTTCCTGATGTTTTTCTTGATGTTATAAAAAGGTAATAGCTTAGTAAAATTGGATTTAATTTCTTTTGGATCCAAATTTACCTTCTAAATAATTTGTTTTATAATTATAACCAATGTAATGTGTGACAGAAGCAAAAATTAGTTGTGGTTTAAGACTGACATATAGTATGTTAGACTTAACCCTATTCTGAGTCAGGCAAAGACTGTCAAAAATCTGACTTACATATTTGCTATGGTCACTTACTCTCTCAAGCTGATATTTTACATTCATTGGACACATGTACAAACACAGCTACATATCAGAAGATAGATCACAATTGTTTCTGTATCAAGGTGGGCCAAAGTCAGTCCATCTTACTGATGGTAATAGCCATGCCTATTGAGTGACAATTTTTCTCCTTATGCTTAAAGGAATGAAAGTCATCTTACTGTTTAATCTCCTTTGAACTGGACTATTTTGCCCTGTCATCATCCTGAACAGAGATTTGGATATTCCTGTTGTTCCTTAGGATGAGATGACATAGGCATCCAGTCATACTTGTCTGCAAAATTCTTTTTTTGTTTTTCCAGGCTGCCTAACTTGTCTCTATCAGTGCTTAAGAGATCATTAACGCCGGGCAGTAGTGGTGCACGCCTATAATCCCAGCACTTGGGAGGCAGAGGCAGGCGGATTTCTGAGTTTGAGGCCAGCCTGGTCCACAGAGTGAGTTCCGGGACAGCCAGGGCTATACAGAGAAACCTTGTCTCGGAAAAAACCAAAAAAAAAAAAAAAAAAAAA
>JADRCD010151765.1:0-16703 GCA_019843815.1 Montemys delectorum
AGAGAGAGAGAGAGAGAGAGAGAGAGAGAGAGAGAGAGAGAGAGAGAGAGAGAGCATGCCCAGCCTGCAATGTTGTGAGTGGTGTGATGAGGGCTCCTCTACATGCATTGGTTCTCTACTGCAGCCGTAGGTTCCAGGAATCACACTCAGCTCATCAAGTTTAACAGCAAGCCTATTTGTACCCTGTATCCTTCTGATGACACTAAAGCCTCAGATAAATAGCTAACGTAGTGATTATTAAATTAAGTTTTATATAAATTTATATTATATTTAATAAGGCAACATTAAGAACCCAATTTTAGGACTTTAAATATTTTAGAGTATAACTTTACTTCAATGTATATTAATTGAAAGAAAGTTGAAAACATATCTTATATCATGATTGTAAGCAATATAAAGAAAACAAAAATTAATTGTATATTCAATTTAGTTAATGATAACAGAACATTTTACAGTAAAATTTGATTTATAATAAATATATAAATTTCAAACACAGTTTATTGGTGCTGGAATAGTTAATGAAAGTTCAAGTTAGGAAAAAAACCAGGAAAACAGTTTTGGTGAGGAGCAGTGAAAGTGGAAGTAATAATGAAAACCACAGTGGTTTAGAAAAACTCCAGACTTAAGCAGAGAATGTGGTAAAGAAAGTGAAAAGACAATTGGAAAGTAAGTAGAGAATGTGCTAAAGAAAGTGAAAAGACATTCAAAAAGTAAAAACTAGTGTTTACCCTATTTAAGACACATCCACACAGGATGGTCTTCAGAGAACCCAGAGGCAAAGGATCAGGACCAAACAGTCCAGAAGACCAGCAGCATTGGCAACATTCACCATGGCTAGGCTCTGTGGGTTCCTGATGGTCCTGGTGGTGATGAGTTACTGGTCAACCTGCTGTCTAGGATGTGACCTGCCTCAGACTCATAACCTCAGGAACAAGAGAGCCTTGACACTGCTGGAACAAATGAGGAGACTCTCCCCTCTCTCCTGCCTGAAGGACAGAAAGGACTTTGGATTCCCCAAGGAGAAGGTGGATGCCCAGCAGATCCAGAAGCATCAAGCCATCCCTGTTCTTCATGAACTGACCCAGCAGGTTCTGAACATCTTCACATCAAAGGACTCATCTGCTGCTTGGAATGCGACCCTCCTAGAGTCATTCTGCAATGACCTCCACCAGCAACTCAGTGACCTGCAAGGCTGTCTGATGCAGCAGGTGGGGGTGCAGGAACCTCTCCTGACCAAGGAAGACTCCCTGCTGGCTGTGAGGAAATACTTCCACAGGATCACTGTGTACCTGAGAGAGAAGAAACACAGCCCCTGTGCCTGGGAGGTTGTCAGAGCAGAAGTCTGGAGAGCCCTGTCTTCCTCTGCCAACTTGCTGGCAAGACTCAGAGAAGAGAACAAGTGAGTCTGAGCCAAAGTGGAGAGGACTTTTCTGGACTAGGACACTGCAGCTCACTGCTCTTGTTCTGCCATCTCAAAATTGTCACTCATTTTGCAGGAATTCAAACAATTTGCCTTAATATTTTTGGGCAGGCATTTGTTCTCCTTCCATTTAGTTCTATGTGTGTATGTATGCATGTATGTATATGTATGTATGTATGTATGTATACTTGTACCTATTTATTTATTCACTTATTTAAGTATTTATGTGATATGTTTATTCACTTAACTATTTATGTAATGCAGCATAATTTGGTATGGATATGTTTTTTCAGAAATTATTCCTAAATGTAACTTGTTTTGTTTGTTTATTCTTTAACTATTTAAAGAATTTTTTGTTTACACTGGTATTTTTCAGTAAAGAAATTATTTACATAACCAAGCTGCCAAGTATTATAGACGCATATGACATTGCATAGTGTTCAGGCAATTAGATTTACCTGTCTTGTGCTTCTCATCCATTCATGGTTAATTTCTAAGTCTTCCCTTTTCTCCCGTATCATATTCTTCTGAATGCACAGACAGCATTCTGTGCAGGGATCAGGTATAAGATCCTGCTCCTGTCAAACTGTGTAAAGGGACTGGTATTTGTCCAAGACACTCCACAACCATGTTCTCAGCACAAAGGTCATTTATTTGACCTGGAAAAAGAAAGGACCAAGAATAAGAGACAAGAACAGATGATGGAGGACTAGGTAGAAGGGGGAAGAGAACAAGGGAGAAGGGAAAGCGATATTGTCCTGGGGTTGGAGGGACAAAGGACTGCCTCTGGATAGAGTGGAGGCAAACATGGCCCATCGTTACATGGCAGTTAATAAAAAACAAAAGGGGAAAATCCCCTGTTAGGATGTGGTGTTTAATACTGTACAACAGAATTGTGGCAGCCACAAAGGGGCTTTTGTTTGCTGGTTTTCAGTACTTTGATAGCTGAACCTTGGTACTCATTCTTAGTTGAATCAAGTGGACAAATAAGGGAATAGCCCTTGATGGCTAACTTTACACTTCTCATGTAATGCTTTATAGCAAGGCAGAGGGATTGGTGGAGAAGGGCAAGGTCTGCCAGAACCCTGTTTGCCATGCTCAGACTGGCTAGATTCCCTTCATTGTGACTTAGTGCACTTTGAAAACGATTCCAGATTCTAGAACCTTCTGCATTCCATCATTCTGTCTACTCTCAACTCCTAAGAGTGTCAAATGATTACAAGAACAAATATCAGTGACGTCATATACACAGTATGAAAATACAGCACACTGTAATAATTATCCTGCCTATACAGAGACAAATGACATATATCCTGAGAAGAAATCTGGAGTCAGATCCAGTCATAAGAGCCTCAAGAAATATCATTTGGGATAAACCTAAACAAGGATATGATATATGTATAAAGTGAATCCAGTATTCCCTCCCAATTTCATGTGTTTCCTTCTTTTTTTAAATTACTTTTTATTTATTTACATTTCAAATGTTGTCCCACTTTCCGGTTCCCCCCCCCCCCCCCCCCTTTTTTTCTTTTCTTTTTTTTTTTTTTCCTTTTCACTATTTTTTCCCCCTCTCCCCCCCCCCCCCCCCCCGCAAACTTCCTATTCCATCCCCCTTCCTCCTGCTTCTATGAGTGTGTTCACCTACCCACCTACCCACTCCTACCTCCCTGGCCTGGCATTCTACCAACACTGGGATATTGAGCCTCCACAGGACCAAGGGCCTCCCTTCCCATTGATGACCAACAAGGCCATTCTCTGCTCACACAAGCTGCTGGAGCCATTGGTCCCTCCATGTGTACTCTTTGGTTTGTGGTTTAGTCCCTGGGAGCTCTGGTGGGGGTAGGGGGAGGTCCAGGTGTATATTGTTCTTCCTATGGTCTTGCAAAGCCCCTCAGCTTCTCCAGTCCTTCCCCTAACTCCTTCATTGGGGTCCCTGGGTCCCTATACTCAGTCTGATGGTTAGCTGTGAGCATCTGCATCTTTATTGGTCAGCCTCTGGCAGAGCCTCTGAGGGGACAGTTATACCAGGGTCCTGTCAGGAAGTACTTCTTGGCATCAATAGTGTCTGGGTTTGGTGTCTGCAGATGGGATAGATCCTATGTGGGGCAGTCTCTGGATGGCCTTTCCTTTGGTCTGTGCTCTACTCTATGTTCGTGCATTTTCTTTAGATCTCTTGCTTCCCTGGGATCTGGACTTTTCCAGTGACTACTCCCAGTTCTCCATCCCCTCACTGTGACATACCTCCAGTGCATTTCCTAACCCTCTGTACTTCTCCCCAGTCTCCTCCCACACCCTATGCTACCCCCTTTTTCCTCCCTCTCCTTTCTCCCTCCCAAGTCCCTCCCTCCATTTACCACCCATAATTATTTCATTCCCCCTTCTAAGTAGGACTGAAGCACCCACACTTTGATGTTCTTTTTTCTTGAGCTGCATATGGTCTCTGAGTTGTATCTTGGGCATTCCGTGCTTTTTGGCTAATATCCACTTATTGGTGAGTACATACCATGTGTGTTCTTTTGTGATTGGGTTACCTCACTCAGGATGTTATTTTCTAGTTCCATCAATTTGCCTAAGAATTTCATGAAGTCATTGTTTTTAATAGCTGAGTAGTACTCCATTATATAAATGTACCACATTTTCTGTTATCCATTCCATGGTTGAGGGACATATGGGTTTTTTCAAGCTTCTGGTTATTATATATAAGGCTGTTACAAACATAGTGGAAAATATAT
This sequence comes from Montemys delectorum, assembly GCA_019843815.1. NCBI lineage: Eukaryota > Metazoa > Chordata > Mammalia > Rodentia > Muridae > Montemys > Montemys delectorum. The sequence continues at coordinate 4,153 of JADRCD010151765.1, forward strand.
CTTTCTTATATGTTGGAGCATCTTTAAGAATATGTCTAAGAGTGGTATTGCTCCATTTGCTCTTTTCTGATTTCCAGAGTGGTTGTACCAGCTTGCGTACCCACCAGCAATGGAGGAGTGTTCTTCTTTCTCCACATCCTTGCCAGCATCTGCTGTCACCTGAGATTTGATCTTAGCCATTCTGACTGGTGTGAGGTGGAATCTCAGGGTTATTTTAATTTGCATTTCTCTGATGACTAAGGATATTGAACATTTCTTTAGGTGCTTCTTGGCCATTTGAGTTTCCTAAGTTGAGAATTCTTCATTTAATTCTGTATCCCATTTTTAAATAGGGCTATTTGGTCCTCTGGAGTCTAACTTCTAGAGTTTGTTGTATATTTTGGATATTAGCTCTTCATCAGATGTAGGATTGGTAAAGATCTTTTCCCGATCTGTAGGTTGCCATTTTGTCCTATTGACAATGTCCTTTGCTTTACAGAAGCTTTTTCATTTTATGAGATTCCATTTATCTATAGTTGACCTTAGAACCTTAGCCATTGGTGTTATATTCAGGAAAATCTCTGCTGTGCCTGTGTGTTCGAGGCTCTTTCCCACTTTCTCTTCTATTAGATTTCAGTGTATCTAGTTTTTTTGTGGAGGTCCTTGATCCACTTGGACTTGAGCTTTGTTCAAGGAGATAAGAATGGATCAATTTGCATTCTTGTGCATTCTGACTGCCAGTTGAACCAGCATCATTTGTTGAATATGCTGTCTTTTTTCCACTGGATGGTTTTGGCTTCTTTATCAAAGATCAGGTGACCATAGGTGTGCAGGTTTATATCTGGAACTTCAATACTATTCCATTGATCTTCTTTCCTATCTCTGTACAAATACCATGTAGCTTTTATCACTACTGCTCTCTAGTATAGCTTGAGGTCAGGAATGATGATTCCCTCAGAAGTTCTTTTGTTGTTGAAAACGGTTTTTGCTATCCTGGATTTTTTTGTTATTCCAGATGAATTTGAGAATTGCTCTTTCTATCTCTGTGAAGAATTGAGTTGGAATTTTGATGGGGGATTGCATGGAATCTGTAGATTGCTTTTGGTAAGATGGCCATTTTACTATGTTAATCCGGCCAATCCATGAGCATGGAAGATTGTTATTGATTTCCTGTATATTGTTTTTATTGTGTTTAGGTATGGGCCTTGAATTCCTGATATTTCTAAGACTTTTAGCTTGAAGGAGTGTTGTATTCTGTCAAAGGCTTTTTAGCATCTAATGAGATGATTATGTTTTTTTTTTTTAGATTGTTTACATTGATGAATTTTATATTGAATCATCCCTGCAACCCTGGGATGAAGCCTACTTGATCATGGTGAATGACTCTTTTGATGTGTTTTTGGATTTGGTTTGTGAGAATTTTATTGACTATTTTTGCATTGACATTCAAAGGGGAAATTGGTTTGAAGGTCTTTGTTGGGTCCTTGTGTGGTTTAAGTATCAGTATAACTGTGGCTTCATAGAATGAATTAGGTAGTGTTCATTCTGTTTCTATTTTGTGGGATAGTTCGAAGAGTATTGTTATTAGGTCTTCTTTGAAGGTCTGATAGAATTCTTCACTAAACCCATCTGGTCCTGGGCTTTTGTTGGTTGGGAGATTTTCAATGCCTGCTTCTATTTAGGGGTTACAGGACTGTTTAGATGGTTTGTCTGATCCTGATTTAACTTTGGTACTTTGTATCTGTCTAGAAAATTGTCCATTTTATTGAGATTTTCAAGTTCTGTTGAACATAGGCTTTTGTAGTAGGATGAGGATTTTTTAAATGTCCTCAGTTTCTATTGTTATATCTCATTTTTCATTTCTTTCTTTCTTTTTTGTTTGTTTGTTTTGTTTTTGTTTTGTTTTTCAAAACAGGGTTTCTCTGTGTAGCCTTGGCTGTCCTGGAACTCACTCTGTAAACCAGGTTGGCCTTGAACTCAAAAATCTGCCTGCCTCTACCTCCCAAGTGCTCAGATTAAAGGTATGTGCCACCACTGCTGGGCTCTCTTTTCATTTATGATTTTGTTAATTTGGATACTGTCTCTATGCTCTGTGGTTAGTCTGACTAAGGGTTTATCTATATTGTTGATTTTCTCAAAGAACCAGCTGCTGTTTTGTTTTGCTTTGTTTGTTTTGGTTTTTGGTTTTTTTTTTTTTTTCATGTAGTTCTCTTTGTTTCTACTTGGTTGATTTCAGCCCTGAGTTTGATTATTTCCTGCCATTTACTCCTCTTGGTTGTATCTGCTTCTTTTTGTTCTAGAGCTTTCAGGTGTGCTGTTACACTGCTAGTGTATGCTGTCTCCAATTTCTTCATAGAGACGCTTAGAGCTATTAGTTTTCCTCTTAGCACTGCTTTCATTGTGTTCAATAAGTTACACATATTGTGCCTTCATTTTCAGTAAATTCTAAAAGGTCTTTAATTTTTTTGCTTTATTTCTTCCCTGACCAAGTGCTCATTGAGTAGGCAGCATTGTTCAGCGTCCATATGTATGTGGGCTTCCATGTGTATGTGTATGTTGTTTTTGTTGTTATTGAAGACAATCCTTAGTCCATGGTGAATGGATTATTTCAATATTTTTTTTATCTGTTGAGGTTTGGTTTTTTGTCCAATTATATGGTCAGTTTAGGAGAAGGTACCATGTGGTGCTGAGAAGAATGCATAGTCTTTTGTTTTAGGGTGAAATGTTCTTTAGATATCTATTTAATCCATTTGCTTCATAAATTCTGTTAGTTTCCCTGTGTCTCTGTTTAGTTTCTGTTTCCATGTTCTGTCCATTGTGAGAGTCGGGTGTTTAAATCTCCCACTCTTACCTTGTGAGATTCAATGTGTGCTTTGAGTTTTAGTAGTGTTTCTTTTATAAATGTATTTATGCCCTTGTATTTGGGGCATAGATGTTCAGAATTGAGAGTTCATCTTAGAACTTTTGCTTTTTCTTGGGTTTATTTTCCCTCCTTGCCCTGGAATTTTTCATCTATTATCCTTTCTAGGGCTGGATTTGTCAAAAGATATTGTTTAAATTTGATTTGGGTTTGCCATGGAATATCTTGGTTTCTCCATCTATTTCTTTGATGAATGTGAAGTGTCCTTCCTCATCTATTTTGATAACTTTTGACTGAAAGTTGATTTTATTCGATATTAGAATGGCTACTCCAGCTTGTTTCTAGGCAACATTTGCTTGGAAATTTTTTTTTTGCAGCCTTTTACTCTGGGGTAGTGTCTGTCTTCTTCACTGAGGTATGTTTCCTGTATGCAGCAAAATGCTGAGTCCACTTTATGTATCCAGTATATAAGTCCATATCTTTTTATTGGGGAGTTGAATCCATTAAAGTTGAGAGAGATTAAGGACCAATGACTATTTCTTCTTGTTATATCTGTTGTTAGAGGTGGAATTATGTTTGTGTGGCTCTCTTCTTTGGGGTTTGTTGTGATAAGATCAATTTCTTGCTTTTTCTTGGGTTTATTTTCCCTCCTTGTCCTGGAATTTTTCATCTATTGTCCTTTCTAGGGCTGGATTTGTTGAAAGATATTGTTTAAATTTGATTTGGGTTTGTCATGGAATCTCCTGGTTTCTCCATCTATTATAATTGAGAGTTTTTCTGGGCATAGTAGCCTGAACTGGCATTTTTTGTTCTCCTAGGGCCTGTATGACATCTGTCCCAGATCTTCTGGCTTTTAGATTCTTTGTTGAGAACTCTGGTATAATTCTGATAGGCCTGCCTTTATATGTTACTTGACCTTTTTCCCTCACTGCTTTTAATATTCTTCTTTGTTCTGTGCATTTGGTGTTTTGATTATTATATGATGGGAGAAATTTCTTTTATGGTCCAGTCTATTTGGGGTCCCATAGGCTTCTTGTATGTTTATGAGCATCTCTTTCTTTAAGTTAGGGAAGTTTTCTTCTATAATTTTGTTGAAGATATTTACTGGCCCTTTAAATTGGGAGTCTTCACTCTCACTCTCTTCTTTACCTATTATCCTTAGGTTTGGTTTTCTCATTGTGTCCTGGACTTCCTGGATGTTTTAGGTTAGAAGCTTTTTGTATTTTTTTATTTTCTTTGACTGTTGTATGAGTGGTTTTTTATGGTATCTTCTACACCTGAGATTCTCTCCTCTATCTCTTGTATTTTGTTGATGATGCTTGCATCTATGACTCCTGATCTCTTTCCTAGGTTTTCTATCTCCAGGGTAATCTCCCTTTGTGATTTCTTTATTGTTTCTACTTCCATTTTTAGATCCTAGATAGTTTTGTTCACTTCCTTCACCTGTTTGTTTGTGTTTTCCTGTATTTCTTTAAGGGAGTTATTTATGTCCTTCTTACAGTCCTCTGTCATCATCATAAGATGGGATTTTAGATCAGAATCTTGTTTTTCTGGTGTGATGGTGTATCCAGGACTCTCTGTGGTGGGAGAAATGTGTTCTGATGATGCCAAGTAGCCTTGGTTTCTGTTGCTTATGTTCTTGCACTTGCCTCTTGCCATCTGGTTATCTTTGATGATAGCTGGCCTTGCTATTTCTGACTGAAGCCTTTCATTCCTGTGAGCCTTGGTGTCAAAACTCAGACAGGATCAAGCTACCTCTGTGAGCCTGTGAGTCTGGGTGTGTCAGAACTCTTTAGGATCAAGCTGTGTCTGGAAACCTGGGTGTGTTAGCACTCCTGGGGGTCAAGCTTTCTTTGGGTGGGATTGGGGTATTGAGAGCTGTACCACAGGGTCTGATCTGGGGAGCAGATGGAAACCAGAAGGATTGTGTTCCAGGCTGCTCACTGGTTCCTGAGTCCCCTGGGTCCTGGGCAGGTCCCAGTCAGCCCAGGTAGTTGGGCAGTAGTCTAAATATTATTTTTGTTATGAGTGAATGCACAATTGCTTTGTACTGTAGAACACATGTAAAAATATTTCACAAATGAATTTTAAAATTCAAGGACACTATTGACTTCTTCACCTCTGAACATTCTTTCAGTCACCCATTGTGTTGTTGGGGAGAGAATCCTAGAAGGTTTTATTTTATCATTCAGGACACATCCATTATAGCCCATCAACATGTTTACCTCAAGTGAAAGGTTGGAGAAACAGTTTACAAGTATGTTTCCAACTTGAGATTTGAGAGGTCTAAATAAAAAAATATGCTTTTTTATGCTTAATGTAAAATTCTCCCTATAGTATGATGTTTTCACAACAAAACTGTGTTGTGGAAATAAGGTGAAATTGCCACACCAAAATCTTCAGAAGCTGAGCCAGTCTCAGGTGCACAGCACTGACTTTAAGATCCATACGCCTTCTCTTTCAGTGAGACAGACATCATGTTAACCTCAGGATGCACTGCAAATATCTACTTTGACTTTCAGACTTGGATATTTCAGGCTGAGGAAATGACTGATAGTATCCTTAACTTAACATGACACATTGTGCTAGAGACATGGAAAACAACCAGCAGCAGAGGCTCAAGGCTCTCACCTGGACACTAGCTCTCGAGGGACTGATGAAATAGACATCCTCATTCATTTGTATTGACCCCATTCAGATGTCTTAATCCTCATTCAGTTATTGATGCTTGTTCTTTGTATTGATCCTTATTCAGTTGTACTGATCCTCATTCAGTTGTACTGATCCTAATTCATTTGCATTGATCCTCTTTCACTTGTATTGATCCTCATTCACTTGTATCGATCTTTCAGTTATATTGATTCTCTTACCCTGTATTTTAATTGTAGAGCAAATGGATGCTCTGTAGGGGACGTTCTCCTGAGCATTCATGACAGAGAAGCAGTCAGAGGAGATAAAGAATCTACAGGTGAAAGAAGGGAGTCGGGCCCGGATGGTCAGGGAATTTCTTAGCTCTGACCACCTAGTAAATAGATCACTTCTGAAGTTCTGACTGACTAGAAACCAGACTGCTTCTTTATTTATACAGTTTTCACAGAACAAACACAGACTTAGGATTATCTAAGAAGTACAGATTATATGCTTGTTTTTTCATTACATGTCCAGGTTTACAATTTCAGTCCATATTAGAAAAAAAAAGAAAAACAGAACAGATTTTACTTTTATTATCAGCCCTGTAACTCCAATCTAAAGAATCTGAAAAATGTCTCCTCCAAAACAAACTCATTTATTTTATGACAATATGCTTTTACACTGGCAGTGTGTGCAGTTTGGAAGCTTTTCAGACAAACATAAGATATCTGAATTGGTCTTTTTTTCTAAGTAGTAAAGATAAATACTTAACTTCTTTTACTATATGTTTCATCATCTACACTATAAAGCAAGGTGGAGGGAATGGAGAAGAAGGCCAAGACCTGCCAGAGCCACATGCTTGAGTGGGCTAGTGTCCCTTCATTCTGTCCCTCAAGGAGCCCATCTCTGAAGAAGTTCTGAGGCAGTATATTTTCCACTTAGATACTCTTTTACATGTAAGAAAATTAGCCATTAAAGGATGGACATAGAACTGGGTGATAGACTTTGCTGGCCCAAACTACAAGATGATTATGCCAAGGTCAACTTAAAGATCTCCTACATTTGTAATGTACTTTGAAAGAAGAACTATAAACATGTTGACAGGAACATGTGTCAGAGCTGGATCTCATATCTCCATTAAGGAACAGGGAGAGGTGGGGTGAGGGTGGGGAGAGAAAGAGGGAGAGGAAGGGATCTAAAGAGCAGGAGGAGGAAGACCACAGGGAGAAAGGGGGAGGGGAATACAAAACATCATCCCACAATGCCCATGGAATGAACAGCATGTGCTCCACCCATGACCTAAGAGTCTGCCACTTTTGAAAGCCCACGACACTACACAGCACCAGTACCCAGGGGACCAGGGCCTTTGGAGAACATTTTGCATGCAAGCCATAGCATCCCATACATGGAAGCTGGTTCTGACATGTCCTTGAGTATCATTCTTCCCCTCTCATCGCAATAGCCTCTGCTCCTGTGCAGAAATCCTCAGGGTCACTCCTCAACTTCTCCACATTAACCTGCCCTACTCATTAGAGCAGCTGCTTTCTTTCTCATATTGGTTTCTGACTGTCATTTTCCCTTTAGATATGCACAACCAACAACGGAAAGCAAAAGTTGAAAGTTGATTTTTTTTCCTTTCAGAATTTCCATATATAAAAGACTATCCCCCCTTCATAGTCAACTTTCAATATTTTTGGAAACAAGGGATTGTCCTTGTTATGAAGTAATGCAATGGTCACTGTGGCAAACAGAAAGAAAATGTTCTAGTCACTTCACACTAGCATCCAGTAAGATCCTTTCAAGGGATGAGAGCCACCTGGCGGGCAAGAGGTGCAAAACACCACCAGGTGATTTTCTAGCCTGTGCAGAACTCCATCTCCTGGCTGACTTTTCTCCACAGTTAAAGGAGCTCTTCCTTGAGGGGAGAAAAAGTGGCCCTATTATTGGACAGAGCTGTGCCTTTAGCTTTCCCATCTTGGAGAAAGAACATTTGGATTCAAGGACAGCAACTTTCAGTGATGGACAGCCTGGTGAAGAAAGTGGCAACCTGGGCTCCTGGGCTCAAGCTTGCTCTGCCCAACTGCATAAGCATTGAGCATTGAGCAACCTGGACTCCTTAGAAGGAGTCCAGGCCCTGATAAGCATCTCTGTTTACATACTTCCTTGGTGTGAGTTCAGAGAAGACCGCATCAGAAAGACAAAGCTGAGTTGCCAGAAACTGAAGTAAAAGCCATAGGAAGAGAAAAAGTATCTTAAGAACCCAGTGCAGATGGAGATGGCTAAAGCATCAGCTGGGATTGCTTTCAGGAGACAGAACAATACCAATGAACAGCACTGAGGCCTTTATTCTGGTCATTCCAATCAGAATATCAAAGTGTTTGTTGACTGCACAACTTCCCATAGAGAGAGAGCAGGGCCAGCAGTGTCTCCACTGTGGGTGACAGGAAGAGTCCACAGAACCATGAGAGAACTGGAAAGAAAGAAGGCTAAAGCACTTTGTGCTGCAAACTTGTATTTCCTTTCTAAGAGCCTATGGGGTGGAGGTGGGGGTGGGGCAGCCCTCAGCAGGTCTTCTTTCTTGTTTGGTTTTTCTTGAGGGCAGCGGAGGGGGGAGAGCATCGGTGGGGATAAGACTTGGTCTTATGAGATGTATAGGGTTGATGTATAATAATAAACCATTTACCTCTCTTATGTCTAAGTCACTTGGCTTCAGTAGCTGTCCTGCCTTCAGTGAGTTCCTCTCAAGGGAGAAACTGTTTAGCACCTCCTCATAAAACAGCAGGGGATTAAGTGGAAGGGTTTACTGCTGGTGCTCCTTTCTCTGGTGAGTCATCCAGAAGCCTCTCTGGCTAAGCTGGTTAACTCTTTGTGAACCAGAGAGGAAGGAAAGGAAAAGAATTAAGATGCACAGGCAAATATGCACAGACACACACACATTCAAATATTCATGCACACATACTCTAGCAGGGCCTGACTGTCTGTCACAATCAACTCCACAGCTATTCATGCATGCATACATACATACACATATGTCTACACACAAACATACAGACAGACATATACATTTGGATGAATGGGACAAAACTCTCCAAGCCAAACCATTCAACCAACAACTTTATTTCTTTTCTCTGGTCTTTTCAATACCTTCTTAGACAAAAACTTCTTTAGAAAGTTACCTACCTCAGAGATAAAATGATGCATAAAATGGGAGTTGCAGAAGGATGCTGATACTAAATTTAAAGCAATGTATCACTATAATATAGTCATTAAATGTTCAAAGCAACAGGGTTTTTTGTTTTGTTGTTCGTTTGTTTGTTTGTTTGGGTTTTTTTGTTTGGTTAGTTGGTTGGTTGTTTTTTTTTTTTAATTAGATATTTTCTTTATTTACCTGTCATATGATTTCTCCTTTCCCCGTTTCCCCTCCAAAACAAACAAAAAAACCCAAAAAAACAAAACAAAAAACAACAACAAGAACAAACCCCTGTTCCCTCCCCCCTCCCCCTGCTCACCATCCCACCCCCTCCTGCTTACTGGCCCTGGCATTCCCCTACACTGGGGCCCAGAACCTTCACAGGACCAAGGGCCTCTCCTCCCATTTATGACCAACTTGGCCATCCTCTACTATACACATGCTGCCAGAGCCATCAGTTCTACCATGTGTACTTCTTGGTTGGTGGTTTAGTCCCTGGGAGCTCTGAGGGTACTAGTTAGTTCATATTGTTGTTCCTCCTAAAGGGCTGCAAACCCTTCAGCTCCTTCAGTCCTTTCTCTAGCACCTTCATTGGGGACCCTGTACTCAGTTCAATGGATGGCTGCAAGTCTCTACATCTGTATTAGTTAAGTACTGTCAGAGCCTCTCAGGAGATAGCTATGTCAGGCTGGAGTGCCCTTCTTTCAGTCTCTGCTCCATAGTTAGTCTCTGCAACTCCTTTCATAGGTATTTTGTTCCCCCTTTTAAGAAGGAATAAAGTGTCCTCATTTTGGTCTTCCTTCTTCTCGAGTTTCTTGTGGTTTGTGGATTGTACATTATGTATTCCGAACTTCTGGGCTAAGAACCACTTATCAGAGAGTGCATACCATGTGTTTTCTTTTGTGATTGGGTTACCTCACTCAAGATGACATTCTCCAGATCCATCCATTTCCCTAAGAATTTCATAAATTCATTGTTTTTAATAGCTGAGTAGTACTCCATTGTGTAGATGTACCAGGATTTCTGAATCCATTCCTCTGTTGAGGAACATCTGGGTTGTTTCCAGTTTCTGGCTATTATAAATAAGGCTGCTATGAACATAGTGAAGCTTGTATCCTTATTACATGTTGGAGCATCTTCTCTATATATGCCCAGGAATGGTATAGCTGCGTCTGGTAGTACTATGTCCAATTTCCGGAGGAACCACCAAACTGATTTCCAGAGTGGTTGTACCACTATGCTCTTACTCTTGCCTCTCTCTCTCTTGCCCTCTTGCTCCCCCTCTCTCCACCTTCCAATTTCTGGAGGAACCACCAAACTGAATTCCAGAGTGGTTGTACCAGCTTGCAATCTCACCAGCAATGAAGGAGTGTTCCTCTTTCTCCACAACCTCTCCAGCATCTGCTGTCACCTGAGTTTTTTATCCTTAACAATTTAGACTGGTGTGAGGTAGAACCTCAGGGGCGTTTTGATTTGCATTTCCCTGATGACTAAGGATGTTGAACATTTCTTTAGATGCTTTTCAGCCATTCGGTATTCCTCAGTTGCGAATTCTTTGATTAGCCCTGAACCCAATTTTTTAATAGGGTTATTTGGTTCTCTGGAGTCTAACTTCTTGAGTTCTTTGTATACATTGGATATTAGCCCTCTATCAGATATCGGATTGGTAAAGATAGTTTTCCCAGTTTGTTGGTTGCCATTTTGTCCTATTGACAGTGTCTTTTGCCATACAGAAGCCTTGCAACTTTATGAGGTCCCATTTGTCAATTCTTGATCTTAGAGTATAAACTATTGGTGTTCTGTTCAGGAAATATTCCCCTGTGCCTATGGGCTCGAGGGTCTTCCCCACTTTCTTTTCTGTTAGTTTCAGTGTATCTGGTTTGATGTGGAGGTCCTTGACCCACTTGGACTTGAGCTTTGTACAAGGAGATAGGAATGGATCAATTTGCATTCTTCTACATGCTAACCTCCAGTTGAGCCAGCACCATTTGTTGAAAATGCTGTCTTTTTTCCACTGGATGGTTTTAGCTCCTTTGTCAAAGACCAAGTGGCCATAGGTTTGTGGGTTCATTTCTGGGTCTTCAGTTCTGTTCCATTGATCTACCTGCCTGTCACTGTACCAATACCATGCAATTTTTATCACAATTGCTCTGTAGTACAGCTTAAGGTCAGGGATGGTGATTCCATCAGAATTTCCTTTATTGTTGGGAATAGTTTTGGCTATCCTGGGTTTTTGTTATTGCAGATGAATTTGCAAATTGCTCTTTCTAAGTCTGTGAAGAATTGAGTTGGAATTTTGATGGGGATTGCATTGAATCTTTAGATTGCTTTCAGCAAGATGGCCATTTTTTACTATATTAATCTTGCCAATCCACGAGCATAGGAGATCTTTCCATCTTCTCACTACTTCTTCAGTTTTCTTCTTCAGAGACTTGAAGTTTTTGTCAAACAGATCTTTTACTTGCTTAGTTAAAGTTACACCGAGGTATTTTATATTATTTGTTGCTATTGTAAAGGGTGTTGTTTCCCTAATTTCTTTCTCAGCCTGTTTATCCTTTGTGTAGAGGAAGGCCACTGATTTGCTTGAGTTAATTTTATATCCAGCTACTTTGCTGAAGTTGTTTATCAGGTTTAGGAGCTCTCTGGTGGAATTTTGGGGTCACTTAAGTATACTATCATATCGTCTGTAAATAGTGGTAATTTGACTTCTTCCTTTCCAGTTCATATCCCTTTGATCTCCTTTTGTTGTCTAATTGTTCTGACTAGGAAAGTACACTACATAATAGGGAGGGAGGGAGTGGGCAGCCTTGTCTAGTCCCTGATTTTAGTGGGATTGCTTTAAGTTTCTCTCCATTTAGTTTGATGTTGGCTACTGGTTTGCTGTATATTGCTTTTACTATGTTTAAGTATGGGCCTTGAATTCCTGATTTTTCCAAGACTTTTATCATGAAGGGATGTTGGATTTTGTCAAATGCTTTCTCAGCATCTAATGAGATAATCACATGTTTTTTTCTTTGAGTTTGTTTATATAGTGAATTACATTGATGAATTTCCAAATATTGAACCATCTCTGCATCCCTGGGGTGAAGCCTACTTGATCATGATGGATGATCATATTGATGTGTTCTTGGATTCGGTTTTCAAGAGTTTTATTGAGCATTTTTGCATGGATATTCAAAAGGGAAATTGGTCTGATGTTCTCTTTCTTTGTTTAGGTCTTTGTGTGTTTTAGGTATAAGAGTAATTGTGGCTTTGTAGAACGAATTGGGTAGAGTACCTTCCGTTTTTATTTTGTGAATAGTTTGAGGAGTATTGGTATTAGGTGTTCTTTGAAGGTCTGATAAAACTCTGCACTAAACTCATCTAGTCCTGGGCTTTTTTTGGTTGAGAGACTATTAATGACTGTTTCTATTTCATTAGCAGATATGGGACTGTTTAGATTGTGATCTGATCTTGATTTAACTTTGATACCTGGTATTTGTCTAGAAAATTGTCCATTTCATCCAGGTTTTCTGGTTTTGTTGAATATAGGCTTTTGTAGTATGATCTTATGATTTTTTTGATTTCCTCAGTGTCTGTTGTTATTCCTCCCTTTTCATTTCTAATCTTGATAATTAGGATAATATCTCTGTGCCCTCTAGTTAGTCTAGCTAAGGGTTTATCTATTTTGTTGATTTTCTCAAAGAACCAGCTCCTGGTTTGGTTGATTCTTTGTATAGTTCTTTTTGTTTCTATTTGGTTGATTTCAGTCCTGAATTTGATTATTTCCTGCCTTCAACTCCTCTTGGGTGAATTTGCTTCTCTTTGTTCTAGAGCTTTCAGATGTGCTGTCAAATTGCTGGTATATGCTCTCTCCAGTTTCTTTTTGGAGGCACTTAAAGCTATGAGTTT
>JADRCD010151788.1:0-19574 GCA_019843815.1 Montemys delectorum
CAGAAAGAAAGAAAGAAAGAAAGAAAGAAAGAAAGAAAGAAAGAAAGAAAGAAAGAAAGAAAGAAAGTAATATTCGAGTGTGAGGAAAGTTCCATCTGGTAAGAGAGAGACCATGGTTCTCAAGGCTAGAGGAATGTGGAGCCTCCCATTCTGGGTACCTTTGGAGAAAGCTGGACTGAGGTATAGCCTCCCTAACTTCAGGTTAGGTCCCCAGGACCAAGCATCTCATTGGACGTGGTGATTGGAATGGGTCTATATCCTGTCTCTGTCTGGAACAGGGTTGACCTTGGTGACAGTCAGTGACTATAGCTGTAAGAAGCTGGGGAAGGAGATAGGAAGTGAAGGAGGCCCTGTCAGCAGTTTCACAGCCCTTCCGCATTGATCATTTAATTTAATCTCCCCAGTCCCGTAATGTTGGAGTGAGTATCTTCGTTGCAGAGTAAAGGTACTGGCATCCAAAGACTATGCCACGTCCCACCCAACAGCATGAAGGAAGGCTTGAGCCTTGAAGTCTTTCCTCCTTCCATTACACCAGAATTAGATCTCCGAGATTCCTTCCAGGAACAAAACATTCTCTTGTCCTACTCAGCTCCTCCTGCTTGATAGGGCCAGACATCCCTGCATGGCTTGCCATCTCTTAGGAGACATATATTAGGACGAAAGCATGAGTCTGGACTTAGAGCACATGAGTTCATTTCCTGCTCTGATATGTACTGGTCATGTCACCTTGGACAAGACATGTAACCTCTCCCTACCTCGTTTTCCTCATCTGTAAAATGGGCCAGTGATGCTACTTATATTCTGTCCCATGTAAGAGAAGAATGGTACATTTCATGGGTTACACGTTATGGCCTCAAATCACACCTTATCCTCATCTCTCCATCTGCACTCCTTCCTGGCCTCACTTGCCCTTCCCCCCATCCTAAGGTTCCCACCCTTAGCATTTTGCCTAGAATGTTCCTCAGTTATGCACATGAACAAAAGCAACTTGGGGAGGAAAGGGTCTATTTTCCTTATATTTTCCCATCACAGTCTGGGGATAGACATCACATCGATGACAGAAGGGAGTAACAAGAGGAACCTGGAGGTAGGAGCCGAGGCAGGGTTCATGGCCGCTCAGGCAGATTATCAGCGTGAGCCTCGGTGTGCAGCTGAAGCATTTAGTTAGTTATTCAGCATTTAGTCTGGATACAGGTTGGAATGGAGAGAGTTTTGGTTGTATTAGAAAGGGACATTCATAGAGGTGACCTTGAAGGGTGCAGAGAGAACTCCAGGAGGATCAATTAGTGTCCTATGTCCCCTCCTCATACCAAGTCTTCCAGGACAGCCAGTTTGGGGCTTAGCATCTCTGACCAATTCTTCTGATAATCCCTAAAATTCTAACTCCCATGAACCCAAGCGGCCTCCTCTTCCTCCTTTCCCCTCCTGCTGCCCAGGGAAGACTGTTTTATTCTGTCAGTGTGGCATGAGTGCCTCAGCGCCAAGAAGTATGAAGCTGGCTTGTTGGTATGTTTGTCTCACTAGTTTATTGGGCTCTTTTATTTACTACTCTCCAATCCTTATTTCACCTAAATCCCAACCCCACCCCCAGCACTAGTTAAGAGAGAAAGGAGGTTAGAGGGGAAAGGGGGCACAAACCTTTTTAGACTACTTCCTGCATTGGGTCCCTAGGGGCAAGTCCAATCTTAGTCATCAGAACATCCAGCAATCCAGCAATAGCAAAGCAGCAAAGCGGGCATCCAGCAAATGCAGCAGCGGGGGGAGCATCAGTCACCACAGGCCCTGTCAGGGCTCTCCCATGTATACTCTCTCCAGAGTCTCCAGAATTAACTATGTGCAGCAGGCAAAGATCACATACCTGCTAGTGCGTGAGGCAAATCATAATCGCCTGCTGTGGATCAGCCTCTTATCCACACCTGGGATTAAAACAAAAAGATATTCACATAAAGTAACTGGGTTTTTAAAGAAATCAAAACTCTCACTACACTGGCTGCACTGGCTGTTACAGGCCCTCGCTCATAGGCCAACTGGGTAGACAGGAGCTTGCTAAGTTAGTTCTATGGAGCACAGACTTAGAGCCACAGTGGCTCTGCTACCTGTCTCATGGCTTTGCTGTTAGCTTTGTCTCAGAAAAGTTATGTGGGCCACCTGACCTCAGTTTACTTCCTTCAAGAAGTGAGATTGATAAGAGCAACTACAGTTGTGAGAAATACATGAATCTTTGTTAAATGTATCAAGTGCCCAGAGTGTGGCTTAGCCTATAGCAGGTGTTCATGTGTTTGCCTCTGTTACCATTCTCTTTTTCATTGTTCATTGTTACTCTGTAGCGACTACAATAAAGGGACAGAGGTGTACTGGGATCACCAAATAAGATACCTAGGAAGGGTTCTTAGAAGAGGACAATGAACTGACTCTCTAAGGATGACTAGTGTATATCCTAGCAAAGAAGATATAGAGACTGTTGCAAGAAAATGTGGTAGAAGCCATAAACAAGAATTGGCAGAAGGAGATAAGCTACCACACCAGGCCCTGACACTGCTGTGGTGTCCCATTAGAGCTAGCAGAGATGTCTCAGGGTCTCAGAGGATCTCAGGATTGTGGCTAGTCTTAATCACCACCTCTTGACCTCTTGAGCACAGATCCCACTCCCCACCCCAACTCTGGACTAGGCCTAGCCTTGAAACCCAGGTACCTACCAGATGTTCTCGAACTGTGTTGTCCACAATATGAAGAGGAAAGCGTGTGGCTTGAGTTGACCAACCATAAGTTCCCTTGGATTTCTGCCAGACAGTAGCAGAATGGAGCTATTCCCTTATGGTGATTCTGGGAAGAAGGATTCTGGACCATGGGAGGCCTTTGCCCTTGTATTAGGCCTGGCCCTCGAGCTCCCAAGAGTCCTGATATCATCCAGTCCAGGAAAGTCCCTGTGTCTTTTCCTTCTGTGCTATGAATGTTCCCAATATCCTGCCAACATACCTTTTTTTCTTTTTTTAAAAAAAAGTTTCTTCCATCTGGTTTCCTACATCAGTGGATAAAAAAGACCTAACTAATAGACTAAGGAGTGTGGATCCCATCATTCATGCACCAAAGAGCTATTGAGAGGGTTAAATTTGGGTTAGTTGTGCATTTTATAACTGTCAATATGACAGCTGTGTGAAGCAAGACTAAGAGAAAAAGGTGTTGGAGATGGCCATTCTGGGTAGGAGCCATTGTCCAAGCTATAGAATATAGAAAGGAATAGAAACAGGATAGATGGATGGATAGATAGATAGATAGATAGATAGATAGATAGATAGATAGACAGATAGATAGTAGATAGAGATATCTATATATAAGTATATAGAGATGTATAGGGATAGAGAGAGAGAGAGAGAGATAGGAATAGAAAAGGGAGGTGCTCTAGGAAATGTCAAGTAAGTGCCTGAGGTGATGTGGGGTGACCAATCCAACGTTTATTGGCAGCTGTGCTTCCATCTGCAAAGCTGAGGGCCCAGCATACATGGTGGATACATGGGAAAGGTCTAGTTCCAGAAGCAGGCAGTTGGCAAAGGCAGCCAAGGCCTGTTCTCTCCTATAGTCTGAGCTTTCCTGTCACACCCGAATGTCACCTTGCTGGTCAGGGTCCAGCCTCCATCTCCTCCATTGAAAGATGTCTCATAGACTTATGTGTCTGGTTCTACTTTCCTGAGAGAGTTTCCTACCCAGAGTAGGCCCACCTCCTGTGTTTTTATGCCTTTCTTCTGCAGCCTAGTCATGACCTAGCAGGGTCACCTGTAGCTGTGAGCAACCCTCTCCACAGATTTTCAAAGAACCACTAGCAGAGGCTCAAGGAGGGAGATGCAGAAGTTAGAAATGGCCTAAAAGGGGGAAGTGGCATTTTAAATGCACATTTTATATACCACAAACTATTGCATCTATTTCTTGTAGTGATCTGAGAAGCACTCACCATCCCATTTATGTGTAAGAAAGCAAGGTTCAAGGTCAGCTGTTGTGCACAACACCACATACCTGCCAAGGGAGTGGAGGAGGTTTGAACACAACCCTGGAACAATTCACAGCACACTGCCTCTTTCACCTTTAGGGCAACCATCTGTGACTGAATGGGCTGCCGCCAGTCCCTATTCTGAAGTCCGACAATGTCTAAGACGAGAGTTGGCTTGGGCATTGTTGGATAGATAGTAAGCCTTACACATGGGTGTAAATATCTGATTAGGCTTCCAGGAAGACCTACCTCAGGTGTAATGTCACGTTTTTCTTTGGCTCACACTTCTCTCCAACACAAGGGCCATTTCCATTGCTGGCTGCTGGAAGCTCTGCAAATCTGAAGTTTGTCTCTTGCTTCAGACTGGCCAGCCCCCTGCCCTCAGAAGCCCTCTAATTATCAGCTCTGGTGACTGGCCACCAGTATCCTCCCATGGGGATCCAATACTTTGTCCTGACTGAGCATTTACCTCCAGCTTCCCAAAATGATGCATCAGCAAATCCACCACTCAGAGCTAGGAAACTCACCCATGATTCAGCAAAGTCATCAATATGGGGCTATGGCAAAGAGAAGTTCTGGACATTCGCAAATGTAGTCCACAAGTATACAGCAGGCAATCTGGCTGGGAGTTGGCTTCAGGGCTGCACTCCGAGAGGCTGTGATAGAACCTATGTATCCTTAAGATGAGTTATGCCCCATGTGGCAGACTGTAGTGGGTAAATAAGAGGGAGGAGCTACAACCAGAGGATCTACCTCCATTACTAAAGAATTCTGGGCAAGTTGCTTACCCACTGAGTCCTAAGCTCCTTGTCTGAAGACCCACACAGAGAATAATATCTGACAGTGTTTTATGAAACGGAACAGCACATGTAGTCTGCCTTGGGCAACTGTCCATTATAAGCCTTTAATACACAATGTATGGTGAGTATTAACACAGATTACTGTCATTCTTATTCCTGCCCTGGTCCCCATGCTTCAGTGAGCCCCACAGTAGCCTTCTTATGTGACTCCACTCTTGCGATTTGAAGTTCTGAAGGCCCAAGATCCATTCTTCTAAACCATTCTTCAGTGACAGCTAGGACTCCCTCTTAAACAGCCTAGAGTTTCCAGAACCCACATAGACATTTTCTGGATTGTTTTCTGAGAATGGACTCGGATTGCCTTGTGAACTCTCAAAGGCCCAAAGGACACATTGGTGTCCTGCGGTGAGTACAAGGCTCCTTAAGGATGATGGTACCCATGTGTTTATTTCCATGTAGAGTCGGGATGCTGCATTTCAGCGCTGGTCAGAAACAAAGATAGTTCTTGAGGTAGGAGACTACCTCAATTTTAGCAACTTGTAGGCTAAACTGATAACTTTTAAATAAATATATGATAGTGGGTTTGTTTTTACTCTTGTTGAAGACCTTGTGGTTTTAGGAATGGCCATGAACCCTGTGCTGGTAAAAAGCGATATCAGAGATCCTAATCCCTGGGAGTGGACCCTGTTGCCACACTGATATGTGTTCTCGCTTTCTCCTGCTCACTTTGCCCAGGTAGACGGGGGAGGAAGGGTGGGAAGCTGCAGATGGGACCCGGTGTCCATCCATTCTCCGTGGTTAACTGAGTCTGTTAGAGAGATCAGGCATCCCCACCCACTCCTGCTCCTAGAAACAGCTCTTAGCCCCTCCCATTTTTACCTTCCCACCTCACTCCAGAAGTGAGAGATGCAGGGATTTTTGTCAGCTTACTTGTTTGTTTGTTTGTTTGTTTGTTGTTTGGTTTTGCTATCTTAAGCTTCCTCTGCAACGTCTCTCATCGACCCCTCTTCATGTCTCAAGTGAACAGAGCTTTCTATCTGGCTGGCAGTATCAGAGCCGTGATCAATTCACACCAACATAAGCAAGCATATCTCCAGGAAAAATCAGCTGTGTTTTCTTGTTCCACTCTTCTGCCTTGGCTCTGCAAATGGCCTTCAGTTTCAGTGTGTTCCGTTTGAGTGTGCTCTATCGCACATTGAACGCATCTATGCCTGGATGCCTGTTCCTGGAGCTGCTGGGCACCCTGTTGATTGGGTGAGGCGCAGTCATCAGTCATTGCCCTGCAACCCTGGAAAAAGAGCACCTCTAGAATTTGGAGGCGGTGCCATGCAACGGAATGCCCCCTATTCCACCCCTGGCTCCATCCATGTCTCTACTGCAGTCACTTAGCTCTCATTTGTGGGTCCTACATATATAAAATGATAAGGGTGTTGACCTTGTGGCTGCCTGAGGATTTAAAGAATCAACATGTACAAAGGTCCAGGCTCCGCCTTTCAGAAAATGTAAACCCTGTTTATCTCCATCCCCGGTGCCACACCCCGTGCCTAACACTCCACCTTGGTCCTCATCGTCTTTCTGCTGAGAGGGGTCGATTTGTAGGAAGGGGAAGGCTGAGCTCCAAGGGACAGGTAACAAGAGAGTCACTAGCTGAGCCCCAAGCAGGACAGCCATTGTACACATCATCTCTGTCAGACTCAGCTTTTCTGTGGCTGCAAAATGTCACCCTGGAAATTCAAGCTGGGCCTGAGCTGGGCCTGAGCTCTATGGCCCGGGCTATCACAAGCATGTCCAGTGCAGTGTATTGCTTTGTCAAGGCTTCTTGGGGGAGTCTCATGTGACTACTTCTGATATGCGTCCCCTTTTCTCCCAGCTACATATGCCCAGACTGTTAATGCACTTTAATCTCTTCAGTGAATATTCACTCCTGTCTGTCTAAGAAAGATGCTTGGTAAAGTGAGGGGCATGCAGGCAATGAAAAGGTGTCTAGCTTCGGAGAAGGATGAAAGAGCCTCCTGAGGAGAGCTGGGAGAAGGGTTAGACTGGGGGCTTGGCTTTTAGTGTCTGCTGTCCTGAACAAATGCGGATTGTTCCGGAGCTATGATTGATTCTTGTCACTCAGGGAAATCTCTCACTCAGAAGGCGGAAGTCTGATAGGGGCCTCCAAGTGGCCGTTTGTTCCTTTAGATAGAACTGTGGGCAAGGATGGCTTGTTTTCCCTGCTTTGTGGCAGATCCCTCTGGAGTCTCTTACTTCAGAGGAAGGTAAATATCAGGCTCTTGTATGTTTTGCTGTTTGTAGCCGATGCTGCCGAAGGGATCGAAGACAACTAGATGCTTTAAAATCATTTTAACCCATCAGGACTGCTTGGAGTAATTTCCCATGAAACCCATGAAGAGGTTTCTCAAGCTGAGCCTGAGACAGTTGTAAATATGTCCTTTTGTTGGCTAACAGAAGGTGAATGCTAATGCTGAGCGGGACTCAGAGAGCCAAAGGAATTCTTGTCTGCAGAGCTCTCAGAGTCTCTCTGCCTTCCTCGCCTCAGATCCCTGGCATATACTTGATGGTTTGGAACTGCTTCTCGGGGTTGAGGCCTGGCCTGTGGAGAGCAGAGGAGTCCAGAGGTGTTTGCTGGGAGCCCAACAGACAAATTGGCTCTCTTGGCCTTGGTGTCTGCAAGGTCACAGAGTGCATGATGGGAAGAAATGCTAGAAGAGAAAGCATCCAGGAAGGGGGCCCCAGGAGCTGAGGCAGAGTCACACCCCCCCACACACACACAAGCACAAACACACAAGTGTCAATGCCCTGACACTCAGCCCAACTTGGTCACCAACTAGCTTACCTGAAGAACTAATTCATTTAGCTCCGTCAGCAGTTTTCTTGCCTATGACATCAGGGAGTTAGATTAGACCAAAAGATGAACCGAATTTTCTCTCAAGAGCTAGATAATATCATGTTGTAAGCTTCAGGACTCAGATGATTTCTGTCTCAGCTACCCGGTTCTGGCACTGTAACATGAAAGCAGTCAAAGATATCTAAACGGGTAGCTGTGGCAGTGTACCTTTATGTGTATATTCGTAAAATTTGATAGCAGGCCATATTTTGCCAACCCCTGGACTACATAAACATATGGTTCTTTCTTAAAGTTAATGAATTTTATCGTGTGAAGTCATTTTCAAGAGTATTTAAATGTAGGACTATTGGTTCTTTTATCTAACGTGTGGTCCGCTGTCTTCTTGGTGTTGAACTTTCTAAATGTTAGGGCACCAATGCCCTTAGAGACCAGGAAGTTGTGGCCCATGCCCTGCTAGAAGCTCCTCACCAAGTCTCTGGTTATATGTATCTGTTTAGTGCTTGTCATCTTGAGACACAGCCCCTCCACCTGTCGGTAGGCCTAACGAAGGCAGAGCCTGCTTCCTGGGGACTTTTCTTCACAGTCCTAGTGCGCCACCTCCTTGGTTCCTCCTTCCCCTCCTTCCATGCACAGGCCTGCTGTTTTTCTGCTGAGCTTCAGCTCCATCTCCTTCACACTAACCTTCACAGTGCCTCCATTGCCTTGCACTGTGCGTACTCTCCTTTGCTGCATCTCACGGGGGACAGGGGGCAGTTTAGAGCATTGTCCGCTTCTAGCCGCACTCCTGACCCCAAATGACCCAACGTGTGTACTTTCCCAGACATCCAGGAGCTGCTTCCCGAATCTCAGTTCATCCAGAAGGGAGAATTGGAATATTTAATGTCCCTTAGGTATTTGAAGTCCACTCTTTTCCAGGCCAATCAGAACTTTTGTGTATCCCACTGTATGCCCGCAGTTGAATAGTTCCTGTATGAATGAAACAACTAGCTGTCTTGCCAACTAAAATCTATGCTAATACAAGCATGCATGCATAGAAAAAATAAATACCATTAAGATTGGAATGAAGTGGAGGCCCATGGAGTAGCATTTCTCAGATAGGAGTAAATGGATACTTACTGTTATTAGCCTATCAGAGAGACTGCAGCTTGGGCAGATGAGAGACTGGGATATGGGGATGCTGAGACTGTAATGGCTGATCTTCTAAATGAAGAAAGGAAAATGGGCTATTTGGAAGCCTATTAATCTGCTGTCGTATTTACAGAGCACCAACAGCAAACTACATGCTCCATAAGATGCAAAATGCAGAGTGAGGCAAAAGTCTTACTTGAGGAGTTACAAGTTCCCCCAAAACAGACAGGGAAAAAGAAGGCCCAGACAGAAGCGAAAGTCAAGGTCAAAGACAAGGGACATGAGACACCTTCAGTCAAGGTAGATGACAGTACAGTGCCATTCATAACAAAGGGCTGTGAAGTCCAAGAGGTTCAGGCTAGGAGAGATCTTGGACTCCACTGTGCTCGCACTCATCGTTACAGAAAGTCATGGAAACCTGAGGAGGGCTCTGGTTCTTGAGCCTAGCCACTGTTTCTCTAGATGCTAAGGGTAGGCATTTCAGCCATGGAGGTAGACTGACTGTAGCACAGCTCTGATGGGGAGAGAAACTGTGGCAAGGCTGGATGGGTAAGCCTTGAGTTGGAGAAGCAAGCCCTTTCCTTAACGGACTCCCGAGAGTGTGGGTGGCTTCATTGCTGGGAGTTGCTTCCTTCTGAACTTTGACCCGGACAATATGCTGGCGGAAATTTACTCCCCAGTTGTCCCTTCAATACACTGAGAGTACAGGTTCTTCTTTCCTTGGCTGGGTGCCTCTAGCTATAGAGCGGCACAGTTCCGGGCCAAACCAAGACACCCCTCTCCCAAATGCAGACAAGTTGCAGTCCAAATCCCCAAACACCTTAAGCCTGAGGGCTGCTTGGGGTTCTGGTTGGAGAGGACGAGGTGCCCAGAGGCAAAAAGGATAAGGCACACACGCTTGAACAATTCCAGTTAACTATCATGGTAAATACCAGAGCAGCAGTGTCCCCAATAGCCCCACTGAGAGCTAGAGTCTGCACAGAAGCCATCAGGCCTGAGATGAGAGGCCTGACTGTATGTAGGTCCTTATAGACCAGGAGATTAAGCTTCATAGATCAGTGAAGAGATACCCTCGAGGAGCTTGTGCATCATCTGCCTTTGTGCATGCTTTCACGGGGTCACGGGTAGATAGGAGAGAGCACAGTGAGCTAAGAACAAGCATAGAACATTTATCTAGGACTCACAGGCCTCAGAGGATTTTTACACCTTGGCCTTGTTTTCTCTAGAGAAAAGCCTTGTTATCCTTGTTTTATGCACAGGGGACTTGAACCTCAGGAAGATTAAATGATCAGACCAGTGGGGAAAAAGGGCAGCTCTGGGTGTGAGGCATGGCCACTCTTACTGTCCCTATAAAGTTTAATGTGCTGACTCTGAAAACCCTTCACATGCCCTGAGCCCCTCCAAGCACTCCAGCACTTGCCAAGGGGTCCTCAGCTCAACTCCTTCTTTGCCTATCAAAGATGATACCTTCTTTGCTGCATCATCGGATGCATGAAGTCAGAGCCATGGTTTGTTCTTCTTTGGGTCCCCAGACACTAAGGTTGGTTGGCAGGCATATAGAAGATGTACAATCCGAGTCCACCGACATGGCTTCCAGGGACCCAGAGTGTGTACCACCACTGTGCTCGCTACTCTTCAACTTCACCTCTGCCTGCCTCCCCTAAGCTGGCTTCAGGTACACAAAATACATTCAACCTCCAAGCCTTTGCTGTTGTCCATGTAGTCAGACTGTCGGTCGCCAGATATCCCTTCTCCTTGTGGGCATTTATTTAAAATGGTGAAAAATCCATCTTTGTCCCTCAGTCTAGAAAGCAGCTCCGGTTCTCATTGCTTGTGTGTTGCCTGCAGGTAAGGTCTCTTGGAGAAGGGACTTTACATTGCTCACTGTTGCAACCCTACAACTTAGGACAAGGTCTGGACCCAACAAATATCTGCAGGAATGTCAGCTCATGCTATCCCATCATGCTCTCTGTCTCTTCACCCCATCATGCTCTCTGTCTCTTCACCCCATCATGCTCTCTGTCTCTCTATCCCATCATGCTCTCTGCCACTGTTTACCTTTCCCTCCACCTTCCCGAGACTTGTTGTCTCATACCTCTGTGTTGTCAAGTAGTAAGTGCAAAAGGGAACTTATTCTGGAAGATAAAGCTTTGGTCCTGCGATCTTAAAGAAAGAACTACAGGCAACTAAGGAACGCTGTGAGCAGAGAAATAGTCATCTCCAGGGAAGAGTCCCAAAGTTGGGTTATCTAAATGGTCAACCCGAAATTATATACATACAAGTAACATTACCTAGAATGAGCAGATCTCATTGATATATTTAGGAAGTGCTATGTGTGTGTGATATTCATGTATGCATGTATGTGTGTGTGTACACATATACATAAACAATAATTAAAGAAAAGAGGCCATGTATTTGAGAACAGTCAAGGGGTCACATTGGAGGAAGGGGATGGAAGGGACCAAATGATGTAATTGCATTTTAATTTCAAAAAAGTAAAAAAAAAAATAAAATGAAAGTACAAAAAAAAAAATCTCCAGACCAGACTGTGTCCTTGGTATCAGGAGCCTCGGAGATGTTGAGTCAGACCCAGGATCAGGAGCCTCTGAGATTGCTGAGTCAGACCCAGGATCAGGAGCCTCTGAGATGCTGAGTCAGACCCAGGAGAAGGTGCTTGCTGGCATAACTCTGATTTCTGAGTCTTGGTAGAAAATGAATAGCAAGAAACCTAAAACTAAGGATCTAAACTATAGTGTTATCTTTTAAAATAGAGGATCTTTGTTGTTGCCCCCTCCTAGGCAGGCTCCATGTCTTGCCTTGCTGTGCCCTCTGAGGTAAGTAGCATGGGGAGAGTGGGCCATGGCTGCCACCTCCTCAGACCCCACTGGGTTAGAATGCAGGATGGACCACGGAGTTTCAAGTCCTGCTGGGAATCTCCTAGTTAGAAACCTTCCCAGACACCAAACTCCCTACTTACACTGCATTTCTTCTTCTCTCCTTGGAAATTAGCACAGAATTTGTCTCAACATTATGGGAGGCAGGGTGCATTCAGAATTCATGTACAACCTTCTAAATGCCAGTCCTTATCAGAAGTTGACAGATCTCTGCCAAACAGCCACAAAAAATCAATTCTGAACCATCTCAACCATTTAATAAAGAGTAAACTAGTGAATGATTGAAGCTACCCATGGGCTAATTCCCATTTGATCAAAACTACCTACGGGCTAACTCCCATTTCATTGAAGTTACCAGTGGGTTAACTTCCATTTCATTGAGACTACCCATGGGCTAACTCCCATTTGATTAAAGCTACCCATGGGCTAACTCCCATTTCATTGAAGCTACCAATAGCCCAAATTCCACCATTTGGTAACTATGTCTTAGGACAGTCTCTCTCTGAGCACCAGTTTCCCAGGCTCTAAGTGATCATTAAAATCCATTGGCTCAGGCAGTGGTGGCGCACGCCTTTAATCCCAGCACTTGGGAGGCAGAGGTAAGTGGATTTCGGAGTTCAAGGCCAGCCTGGTCTACAGAGTGAGTTCCAGGACAGCCTAGGGCTACACAGAGAAACCCTGTCTTGAAAAACAAACAAACCAACAAACAAAAAATCCATTGGCTCACTTCAAGAACTCAATTAGAATCTGTGTGCATGACTGCCTTAAAAATTGTAATGTGCAATAGTCTTTTTATTATTATACACAGTACCTCCCAGAAGTGCCCAACATAGAGTGTGTACAGAAGATGTTAACAGCTGAAGATTAAAAGAAGAGATGGGATCCATTTGGTTTATTCCTTGTGCTGGGTCTTGTTACTTAAAGAATTTGTGTACTTGATCTGAAAAAGCACAGCAAATGCTACTAGGAAGGCAGCCTAGGCTACACAGATCCAGGGCTAGCCTCCACTAAGCAGCAAGACAATCTGTTTGTTTGTTTGTTTCCATTTTGTTTTGTCTTGGATGCTTAGCCAGTCCTTATAGGCTTAGGAAATAGCTCAGGCAGTAAAGAAACAGGTGGACCCTGTAGTACTAGTGGGTGAGCCCAGTCCAATGAGAGACCCTGCCTTAAAAAGCAAAGTATGTACCAACTGAGAAATGCCACCCAAGGTTGATCTCCGACCTCTACATGCGTGTACACATGCATGAGCATCCTTCACACATGTGCGTACACACATGAACATGAAGATTCATGGTGCCTTTAAGCTGGGTAGCAGATCTGTATGTGGATAGGCAGCCTCCTTTGGTCTGTGTCTGGTCTTCCTGGCCTTTGTGGTTTGGAGACTGACACTGCTGTGAGGTGACATCTTTCCCCCCCCCCCCCCATCCTCCCATCCCACCCTGATCTTCCCACACCACATGGGACAGATCTGAGTAAAGACCTCGTGTTTTCATAGCTGTATCCATCCACATGCAGGTCCCAACGGACAGTGACACCCGTCGCTGGCAGTCAGGATGCTCAGTGCAGAGAAGGGCAGCCAGAGAGAGTCAAGGCAGACAAGTCCTCCCCCAGTCCTCGCTGCCAGCTGGATGAGTACAGAACTCCTTCCTGACTTTCTGGGTGCCACATACACAACCACCTAATTGGAACCTCGTTTATTAAATTCCTCTTTCAATGATCAACTAGGTTTGGAATCCTAATTGTTATCCACACCCTCGTGAAAATACATTTAGTTTAGGACTTAATTACTGAGGTTTAATAAAGCTTCAATGTTCTCTCACCACACGTTTAATCTTTATAACTCTGTGAAGCAGCTGTGAGCCCTGTCTTAACACCTGAAGAAACTAGAGCAGTAGCCTGGAAGCTGCAAGGCAGAGAGAAAGGATTCCTACAGAGCCTTATCTCCCAGCATGTCTCTGCCCTGTACCACACTGTCTCCCAGGGGGTCTGGAAGTCTGGAGGAAGCAGACTAGGGAAAGGGCTTCAAAGTGAGAACCTGCTTAAGGCAGACCCTGGTCCAGAGCCCCTGGTGAGAATCAGCTTGTCCATCTACTTGCCACTTCTAGCCCCTAGCCTTACCTCCCAAAAGGGGATGCCTAGGGTCTAGGGGACACTGACCATCATTCGGCTGAATGTCTATCAGAGGAGGCTTTTCTGTATCTTCATTTATCTACTTGGAAAATGGTTGTTTAGAATCTCTCATATCTCTAAAGGGAACCATTTTAACGATGCACTTAGAATGGTTTTCCCAAGATTAGAGACATGAGAGTCCAATGGTTTAGATCCCAGCTGTAGCCGTTATTGATAGGATTTTGGATTAAATTACGTGATGATCTCTGCAGGCCTCAGTTTGTACATCTGTAAAATGCCTGTGACCTGGACATGCACCTCTGACACGTGTTGATAAGGTAAAATGAGGTGATTGTTAAATTGAGTGCTCAGCACATGACAGGCATGTAGGAAATGCTCACAGGATCCTGGGTGGTCCAGGGCCTGGCGGCCATAACCCCGTGCTCTCTGTTTGAGAACAGGGGTTTAGGCAACACCCACTTATTGCAGGCACTCCTTGAATAGTGGAGAAGGGAGTGGCAGGCGTGGGAAGTTAGTGGATGTTGTCTTTGCCAACAGCCACAGCCTCACGGAGGGCCTTTCAGAAATCCGTCTCAGCTGAGGCCAGAGCTGGGTGTCAGCATACTTGAAAGCTTAGTCTGAGGGAGCCCACCCTTCTCGAGCTCCCAGGTTTCTCTCAGTAACTGCAGGCTGTTCGCTCAAAACCCTCATCAGACAACTCAGAAATGGGGTGACATGGAGATCAGAAGAAAAGGAATGGGCGGGGCTTGTAGACCCTGCTGTGGACTCACACCTGCCTTTTCCTCAACCACAGACTGCCTTGTCTTCGTCTATGCAGACACCAGGCTTGTGGGCACAATTATAGTAGAAATATAATAAACAACAAACCACAACACTAGTTTCTAATGAGCCTATCTGAAAGATGGGAATGAATGAGCTAAGAGAGAAATTCAGAAGCACAGGAGAGCTGCCCCCTAAGAATGTAGGCAGAGACACCGATGCCAGAGAGGCCTCTACCTGCCTTAAGACGAAATTGCAAAATTATAGCCTGGGAGGCCATGGCGCTGAGTAATGTCTCCTGATGTTAATAAAGTCTTTGAGAGCCTGGATCATACAACTTATTGAACTTAATTTATATTCTCTTAGGCAAAATCACCATGACCTGGATAGAAATTTAGCCAGAAAGTAATAAACCATGGAGAGGCACAGGTTATGAAGTCCCCTCTCAGCAGCCAGGAGCCCTGCTCTCTGACTCGCTGTATTTTAAAGGCTATAGGAAACTAGATAACATTGGACATTTATTAAGTGAATTTTATGTGCCAGGAATTGTGCTGTGAACTCGGATGGCCCATATTCACCAGCCACCCGCAGAAGCCCTCTGCAGGAGGACATTCCAGTCGGATCTTTTTCTGTTGTAAGATATGTTCTATGACCTTGAGAGTTTGAGTTCTCTTCCACTCGAGGTGACCAAAAAGAAGCCATATTCCTGGTTACTTGCAGAGACATCAAGAGGCTTATCACATTTCTGCAACAGATCACTAGCCAGGCGGAGACACAGTCCCCAGTAGTCTACCTATGAGGTAGACAGCAATTCCAGACTTTGCCTCAAGGACGTCTGAACACTTCTGAGACTTCTAGGTTTCACTCCACACTTGGGGACATCATGTGTTTTAGGCCTTTCAGCCAGATCCCCAAGCTTAAAAAGCAGAGGCCCACAGTTGGGGGTGCAGACAACAAATGGGAGTTCCAATGTAGCTCCACCCTTACTACCCTTTCTGCCTCTCCTCCTGACTTGGAGAGAGCTCTCACACATTACATGAATCTGGGGACTCTTCGAGGCAGAAAGCAGACGCCGTTTTTCCCACCAGAGCTCGGCCATCCTGAACCGACTACCTGCTTCAACCAGGGAAGCTAGATAACAGGACCAGGTCTGGGCCAGTGTTCCTAGGATGGTCAGGAGACCCTGGTGTACACTGGCCTCTCTGCTTGTCTCTTTCCCACAAAAGCCTCACATCTTCCACCCTTATGAATTTGTTTTTTCAGAATTAGTGGTTCAGGGACTGGAGAGACAGCTGTTTGGCGAGGTGCCTGCAACATGAGCACCAGGACCTGAGTTCAGGTCCCCAGAACCCAGATCCTGAATCAAAAATAAATAAATAAATAAATAAATAAATAAATAAGGTGAGGGAGAGAGAGTGAGAATACCCAACATCAGCCTATAGCCCCCTTACACATGCATATGTATGCACGTTCCCACCCGTAAACCTAGACCAGTGCTTGTCAACCTTCCTAATGCCGTCCCTTTAGTACAATTCCTCACATTGTGGTGACCCCAAAAACCAGAACATTATTTTCATTGCTACTTCATGACTGTAATTTTGCTACTGTTATGAATCATATTGTAAATATCCATGTTTTCCAATGGTCTTAGACAACCCCTGTAAAAGGGTCACTCAACCTCCAAAGGGGTTTTGACCCACAGGTGGAGAACTGCTACACTGTACACACACACACACACACACACACACACACACACACACACACACACACGATGATAGTCCTTACTATTTCATTTATTGCAGCCCTTGCATTCTTGTTCATACTTGTTGATGGGAACTTCTGAGATTTCTCTGACTCCTATAGAGATGTGTAGGACATAGGACCGTCCAGCACTGGATGATATAGAGCCAGGATTAGTTCACTCTTAGAGCTTAATTCAGAGCCTGCCCTAAGACTGCTCTGGCTTCTTGGATCGTCTGCCTCAGGGGTCCAGATGTGCTCAGCTTTTCTGAGCTCTGCCAGATGAGCTTACTAGAATTTAGTAGCCGGGGACACACACTCTTCTCACCAAAGCTGGAGATTTCTGCTGTTTTCCATTTGACTTTGTATCAAGTTTCATGGCAACCAAAATCACTGTTGCCATCTGGCCACCAGGGATTGTGCACACAGGGTGTAGCCGATGTTTCCGTGTTAGGCAATCAATAAAGAGACAGTGAAGTTAGCTATTAGGTGGGCTTTGCGCAGCATCGAATGAGAGGAAAAGCCAGTGATTGCTCCTCTCTCTCATGGGCATCAGGTAATGAATACATTCCAAATCATCAGAAGTGAGAAATCAGCCACAGTCTCTTCCTGCCTGACTCTTCAAAGATGGCCCGCTGTGCAAAGTGGGGATCTGGGGTTGGGATTTCATGATACTTGGGGAATAAAGAGGTCAGGGCCAGTAATAAACCCAGAAGATGGCTTCTTATCTTCTCTGGATTCTAGGACTCTAGGCTGGCTACCCTGGACTCTAGCTGAGCTCCTGGATCAAAGATCAGAGGGAAGGAGTGGTGTTGAATGACCTGCCTGCCACAGGTAGATATGCAGGGCCAGCTGCTGAGGACAGATGACAGGTTTAGGAGTGGAA
This sequence comes from Montemys delectorum, assembly GCA_019843815.1. Classification (NCBI taxonomy): domain Eukaryota; kingdom Metazoa; phylum Chordata; class Mammalia; order Rodentia; family Muridae; genus Montemys; species Montemys delectorum. The sequence continues at coordinate 17,171 of JADRCD010151788.1, forward strand.
GACAAAAATGTTAGAGCGATCATTTGTTTACACTTTTAGGGCAATCAAGAAATCCCCTGCTTTACTGATGAGGAAAGAGTGGCCTGAAATATAAGTAACTTACCTTGGGTCACACTAGTAGGTTATTATAGAAACAGATTAGATCTGCCAGGGCAAGAATTTTCCTTCTTGAAGAAAATACAGAGAGATTGTGCATCTTAGACAGTTGATTGAGGTACGACTGGCCAGGTGCCAGCTGACCACCACAATGTGAACAGACCTGCCTCACCTCTGCTGAGTGGCCAAACAATATACTGTCCAATGACCAGCCTGTCCCCAGCAGTGTCTCCTGGGTAACACCAGGCACTCCCATACCTAAAAGAAAGGCTGAAATGCAAATGTGTGTTCTTCCCACCCGCTAGAGCAACTAGGGATGGATAATTTGCCGAAAGCAACAGAGACTCCTGGGACGACTGGCAATTTGAGTTTCTCAGAGACAGACAATATGTTGGTACCAGATGTCATTTTAAGTTAAAAAACCTATGGTTGTGTTGCTTAGATGATCTCCTTTATTTACTCTAACCCATAATCCCCAAGCCATTCTAGATTGAGTGTGGGCTGCTGAGTGTTCCTGGGAGAACCACAGCTGAGTATTTTTAGGTGATGCCATTTCCGGCCAGGGAAGAACTTCTGCCTGCAGCTTCCTGCGTTTAGTATCTGATTACCTCTGCCTTTATTCTGCTGCAGGTACACACACACACACACACACACACACACACACACACACACACACACACTGTGCTCACCTACTCCAGGCCCAGAGACCTCCCTGGGAGAGTCTGGGACTTCCTCACTGAATCTGCCTGTTGGACAAGTCCCTGCCCCCTTTTCTCCTGCTCCTTTCTAGACACTGTTTAAGAGGGAAAGGATCAGAGACCCTATGGGTTCACAGAAAGTAAGATAAGTAAACGAGTGAGCGTGGCTGAGAGACTGTGGAGGAGCCAGCTATCACGAGCCCATTGAAAATGCTACCAAAGCCCTCCTTCCCCTCCCTTGGAGGCACTGGGCAGCTTTGCCCCACATACATCTGAGCCTCTGGCCAGCACCAGGCCTGCTCCACCAATTTGTCCTCCAGTCTGTTCTGGTTCCTGCCTGCTGTGTTTCTGTTGGGTACCTGGATCCTCTTCAGTAGGCTCCCTGAACCCTGTGTTTCACTTGGGTACCTGGATCCTCTTCAGTAGGCTAAGTCCTCCTGGAGCTGGCATGCATCCCCTCCCTGTCCCTTTCAAGGCTGCTCTGTCCTGTCACCACTGGTGGGGCTAGGATGGCTGGAGAGGCTGATGTATAAAGTAGAAGGAAGGGAAACGACTGGGGTGGGAATCCCAGGCAGTTCTCCTCCTGCACTCTCCTGCTCTCCTCCTAGAGTGGACTCCAGGATGTGTGACCATTCTGAATTGCAGGGGCATTAATGAAAGGTCAACCTATTTGCTGGAGAAAAATTAAGGCAGACCCCCCACCCCCCATCTACAGCAGTGCACTTCTAAGAAAAGTACAGGCTCTTTGAAAAAAAAAAAATACGCCCAGACAAAACAGTGACAGCGTGGACATTTAGGCTGATTTCAACACAGTGCAGCATGGCCAAGGGCAGTTCTGGGGCCACCTTGATTGGGAAATGCCTGCTGTGGCACTCTGCATAGTACAGGGGTCAGGATCATATGCATGCAGCCTGGTGAGAATCAGACCGTAGCATAGCGCTCATTTCCATAGAGGATACAGGGCACAACCTGCGTGTCTGTCTGCTAGCAGAGTGCTGGACACTTGTTTATACCTTTTTCTCTAGACTGAAACTCTCTCCTCTCCACTGGTGCCCACATGATTGTCACCATCCCCACCTCCCTGTCACTGACCCTCACTTGACCTCATTCTCTTCCAGTCGGTGAGGTTGGGTGTCACAGGCCCTCCCCAGGTGGCTTGTCTCTGGCACTGCATGGGGCTTTTCCACGTTTGAGATAAGCCCCTCCACTCCACCTCCTGCATCCCTCCAGCTCCGTAAAACTTGAACCCAACACCACACACAGGTGCTCTCTCCTGGTCGCCTGCCCCCTCCATGGTAGGCCTCCATGGTAGGCCTGTCCTTGATCATCCCCAGTCGGGGAATATTGAGACACAATTCAAGTCCTCTCTTTAAAAATCAGTACTTGCCTTTCCTCCAATGCTCCGTCTAGACCTGCTAATTTTGTCGCCTTCTTTAAAAATATAATAAAGAACGCTTCCCATGTGACTGCTTGTCTGCTATTCACAGGCCCCCGAGAAGCCCCTGCTGGTGAGGACTCTTTCATTCGGCCAAGAATTACTTTGACACACTTTTCTCTCATGGGCCTGTCCTCTATTAATTTAGCACAGGTTCAGGCTCTTCGAGCCTTTA
>JADRCD010151790.1:0-14479 GCA_019843815.1 Montemys delectorum
GTGTGTGTGTGTGTGTGTGTGTGTGTGTGTGTGTGTGTGTATGACATAAATGGATGCATATGGCATGAAAATATGTGTGTGTGGCATGAGTGTGTGGGTGATAAATGTATGTATGTATATATGTGTGAAATGTGTGTGTGTGCATGTGTGTGTGTGTGTGTGCATGTGTATGCATGTGCACCTGTGAGTCTTTATGGAATTCAAATATATGTGATGTATTTGCTAAAAACAAAATAAAGGCTGCTTTGCTAACAAGGCTCTTAACTTTCAAAGATATTATAATCAATAAAAATAATCATTTTAAGAATCGATTGAATACTCTCAACATATGCCAGCTATTGTGCTATGAAACATTTACTTCAGTTCATAGAATCATTGCTATAAACCATGAAAGGGTACAGTCATTATTCCTCTTACGCACAAGAGAAGACCTAGAACCCAGAAAGATTCTTTTAACTTGTCCAAGATTCCTTAGCTAGTTGGTAATATTTTCCCTTAGGTAAAGATTGGCCACTATAATATGAAAGTGTAATATGTTTTCTCAACCCCAGCCTTTTCTCAGAACACTTAGCTTTCTATGCATGAAAAAGAAAGGGGGGTGCATGGTCTTATTTCAAAGAGCACAAAACCTTAGCAGTAATACTCGGCTAGTGTTATTTCACTACTGGCAATGGCTGGAGGCATCTGTTATTGTACTGAGAAAAATATCTCAGATACCATCTAGGTAGAGCCCAGATGCCTCTAAGTATCTCACAAGACAGAGGGCAGCCTGCCATCACTGACTCATTTGGTCAAAATGTCGGCAATAACAAGGTTAAGAAATGTGGGCTCAGATAATCATGTCATATTCAGAAAAAGTCTTCACCCACTAACTAAACTCTTATTGGTGGTGATAATTCCAGAGTCTTTCTGGAAGATTCTACTCATTAGAGACCAAGGAGGCCTCTTGGCTGATACTTACAGAATTTCAATCTGGCCACTAAGGTTTTTGTTCCCAAAGAACCATGATCCACACATAAGAAAAGTCTGCTGAAGGCCAACAGGGTTAAGGCTGTCACAGATCACCAGAGCTAGAATGACAGGAGGCTGTGGCTGAATCAGTAGGATGTGGTGGTCCCAGAAGGGAGACTGGAATTGTTGGGTATGTGTGCAATTTCAAGTCCTCAACATGTTAGTAGGAATGACCATTCTGCCTAATAGGAAGGAAGCTCATAATGCTAACTGGCTTCCTGCCAGCAGGTGTTCAACCTTCTACATCTCCACATACCATTATGGACTATTGGCTCACCTCTCTCAAATTCTACTGGTTGCCCACAGAATCCAAAACCATTTTGTGTCAACAATTAGAGAATGGTGACTAAGGGAAGTGAACTGAAAAATCCTAAAGATGCCAGCAGAAGAGAACAAAGAGGATCATTAATTTGTAGAGGCTCTTTAACCAATTCAGTTGGTAAAGCAGTTTGGATGGAACTTAATATTTATATGATAATACCCACCATTTCATTTTCTTTAATTCCTATTTCATTGTCTTGATGGTTGATTTAACAAAGGACTATTCTAAAACATGAGTTCTTGATTGACTCTTTTAAGAGGATGGAAAAGGCATGAAATAGCATTTGTTTGTGCTGTGCATCCTACAACCTTACTGGACTGCTTGCTGTGTGGAAAGAAAAGATTCCTGACTTTGACCTATCACTCTTCAGCAGTGATAATTAAGGAAAATTCCCCCCTCCTCCAAATCCCGTTGACATACTTTTGAATCATTTCCCCTGTTCCAGTTGCTCTCTTCCCAAGAGAGTAGGACACGTGTGCAATAATCGAGATGGAAGAACCCTCCTGCTCATTTGAGCCACTTCAACTACTTCTGCACAAGCCCTTGTCACAGCTTCCCTGGTCTATGTTTTAAACTAACACTAAGAATGAGCAGGGAGGTGGGGGGAGAGGAAACCTTCTTTGAAGATGAGCCTCCTTTTCAAAATTAGTCCCTTAAAATGCCTATTATCTTATCCTATGTAACATATGTATACTCATATTGTTTTTTATATATTATTAGAGTACCCTACCCAGGCCAAACAGTCTAGGGGAGTGTGAGCTAAGATATCAGAATAATTCAAGTACAGACACATCATTCATAAACCACATTACTTAATTGAGGCCCACCTGAGTCTCAGTGTCTCATCTCTAAAATGGCTATAATGGGGAAACCATGTGTTAAAAATGTCTCTAGTAAGTGCTATTGTGAGTGCTATAAAACCCTAGATTTCTAGTGCTGTATTCTTCTAATTCATGCTATTATCTACATCATCTTGCCCCAAACCCCACACAAGCTTGCAGACTATTTACTGCTTAATGAAGAAAAGCCACCAGCCAAGTATTTTGCTTTTGCAGAAACTTTCAGGATCCAGTGGGATACTCAGGGAACCATTTACATGAGAGGAATACAGACAATACCCTGACACAGGGCTTTCATTTCATATGCAGTCCCATGAGGAAGAGGAACGGAATAAGTTTTGCTAGAGAAATGAGAAAGCTTGCTTCAATCTGTAGCTATGGCCCCCGTGAATCTTGGCTTTTGTCTGGCTGTGCCATTCTGGTTCTCCACTCCATTTCCTCTAGGCTGTCTTTACCATTTTCTAAGAGCTCACTATTCAAATATTCCCTCCCATCTCATTCTTCTCTATGTACATGTTAAATGGCACCACAACTCACAATGGCAGACCGTGGGGCGTCCTGAAAACTGGATAACCCCAGAATCATTACTTAATCGAGATAGATGGTTTACAGGAACACCTTTGAATGGTTGAGTGGTCCACCTACTACTTTTCACACTCCGTCCATTTTAATGCTTCACAGGACACCTTTCTGCTGAAGTTTAATGTTCTTGAGAGATGTGATCTTCACTTTCCTTACTGAAACCCTCAAGAAGAGAGTAAGCTCACATTTAGTTATCTTTGTAACAATGATAATTCTAAGAAAAAGGATCCTAAGACATGGAAAAAATGAGTGTTTTTTTCATTTCTCAGCACATCCCAGAACCTAAGGTTGCATTAAGACTAGAACTTACCCCCTAGAGGTAAAGTTCAGCACTTTATTAATAAACTACATTTACTCATCGGATGGTCCATTTTCTTCAAGTGTGATTATCCATTTTAATCATGGTATTATAATGGATCTGCTCCTTGACTTTAAATAACTCATTTCCAAATATATCAGGTCACCTAAACTCAGCTAAAATCACTGTGAGTGAAAGTACCTGCTAAAAACCGGGTTCTTTGACATCCATTATTTCATAAAAACCTCTGAACCATGGATTAATATCCTCACTTAGCAGCCAAGGAAACTGAGAGTCAGGGAAAAATAATGGTGGTAATGGGCCTGGAAATTATATAGCCCTCAGAACTGTTCATTCAATACATAGTTCAAAATCTAGGGCTATTTAGGGGAAGTTGGGACTTGATCTTTGCTCTGTTTACTGTGAGGTCATGGCTTATCTCATACAAGTCGATCATTGCATGTTTGTTTAGATCGTCTGCTCTTCCGGGACTCTGTCTCCCATCTCTGCATAGGAAATCCCACCATTCCCCAGCTTCAGGTCAGATATATTTTTCTGCAGGAACAGTCTATTGGGCTCCTAATATATGTTCAGTCTTCCTAACCCAATAACTTCTGTAGATATACTGTTCAGTATGATTTTTTTCCAGGAACTTTTGACCATTAATTTCTAGCATTAGAACTATTTGTGAACTATTTTATTTCCCTAGAAACATTCACTCCTTCAGGAATTCCCTCACTTATGGGATGACTACTGCCACCCACATTGTGTAGGACACTAGTAGGCATGAGGGTGCCCAAAGTAGGCAGAATTTTTTTTCTCTTTTGTTCATACTTCAATGGTGGAGGAATACAGGCAACAGATAATAAATCGTCAACAACCAAAATAATTACACATTGCTATTGTAGTAGGAAAGAGAACACTGACGTAGTGAAATAGAAGGAGTTAAGGGAAGCAGGGTACTTCCAGGGAGAGACATATGACTTGAGATTAAAGTGGCCATGAAAAGATCATGCAAACCTACATTGCTGGAAAGTCCTTGCATGATTCACACACTGCTGGATTTAGATCAGAGTGGTAGCTATGTCTGAGGAAGAGTGGCAAGATTCTAGCCTGGAAAGAGAGACACTTGTTTCTTATATTCAACAACAGACCACAAGGGATAGTGGGGAGCATGTGTTTCTGAGTCTGTCCCAACGAGGAGAAAAACTGCCATGTCCCTTTGAAGCTGTGCCATGTTGGACCACTCCCTCACTTTCTTTCATCTTTGACATTTTCATATGAGTTAAAAATGGAAGTAAATATACCAGTGCACATTTGGGTAGCAACTAACATTAGTTGTGAGCTGGAGGGGAGTGGGGCTATGAGGCTTACAGGACATCTACAGGGTTCATCAACACAACCAGATATCAACTAATAATGCAACCAGAACAAAAAGCTGCTTCTCAGACAGGGAGAACGACACCTGCAGGTGAAATGCCGGAAGAGTCCAAGATATGTGCCACCTTCAAGGTCAGCTCCAGGACGGGGACACTTCTACTTTCCGTGTAGACAGTTTCAACTTCTGTGATAACTTTGGTGACTCTCCTAACAATAGTGAGCCAGCTTTTTGCAGTATCTCCCTTCAGCACCTTGTCAAGTGAGAATACTGTGCAAATGCTGACTCCCGTAGTTTTTGTTTAGTTTTTGTTTCTTCTGGGTATTTTTGTTGATGTTTCTAAAACTAGAACATATTCAACAATGGGTTTTGTTCTCTACCCACAATTTCACACTCGACTCGCATATATTAGAGAAGGCATGCCAGGGCTTTCAGCCACTCACCAAACTATAAAAGTCACACTCTCTGTCAAACAAACATGAGTAATTTGCACGGATTTCAAGAGAGACCCAGGAAACAGAGGCCAGGGAGCTGAGGATTTCTGCTCACCCATAACTCTGGTGACCAATCAGCAACAAAGTGGCTATAGGGACCCTTGCTGCAAAGGGAAAGTGTAAAGTTCAGATAAGTAATTTGGACTTTTTGCAGTGATTTTGGAAGGTGAGGACAGTCATTCTTGCCCTTAAATAAAGTCAAACTATAAGTTGTCAGGAATAATTAGCTAGGGATAAGAAGTGAGAAAACACTACTGACTGGGACGTGAATTGCAGACTGCATAGGCAACTTCAGCATAGGCCAGGAGATCTGCAAAACAATTTGGTCCTACGAGCAAATCTAAACTTTTTACATTTTCACTGAATAGACACATTCCAAAAGTAAAACACTATTTTTCATAATTGAAAAGAATAATCTACCTATTTATTATTTTGATTGAGTGACCTAACACAACTCCACTTTTATACAAAGCAAAAGAAAAAAACAAATCTGTTTCCTTACTGTATCATTAAGTCTGTCTACTGCATTTTATTAGGATATCAAAACTGTCTTTTCATTACATATGTTTAGGCCTTTGGAGTTCTGTTTGTTGACTTAGGGATATAAAGGAAGAAATAATATTCCCAACAATTTTTCTCAGATAAATACTCTATAAATTGCAAATAATGTTCCCACTATTCAGTGGAGATTCAATATATTACACCTAAGAACAAGTCTAGATTTTACATGGTGGTATTTTCTGACAGTAGTAATTACATAGATTTACAAATATCCAGTCACACCCCCTTCATAGAGTATGTTAATTAACTTGTCTAGGCTTTAGAATCCCAGCAGTCTACGAAGTCAGCAGGATCATTAAACCCAATCATATTTTCAACCTAACCTGATATTTCACTAGGGCCATTCAAATCAATTTACCCAACAGAGACATTTGTCCCTGGCCTGTCACCACAACCCGTACCAAGCGTCCTACACTTCTTTATCTTTTGGCAGGGCCATCATAAGTGAGCAGCACAGGAGGTGATATATGAGAACTCAAATAAGTCATAAATCCCACAGCCCTTCGTCTCCTGTCAGGCGGGCAGAATTTATGCCCACTGGCCTTGGCAATGGCTCTTAGCTCAGCTCCAAGAAAGTCAACGTAAAATGACATGCTCTTTTAGGAGTGGCTCTTCTGCCAATGTGGTGAAGAACATGAAAGAGAAAGGAAGAAGAGGAAATGTCAGATACTTTATTCTCTAACATGTTACTTCAGAATGAAAAGACCTTGGGAGGTCAGCTAAAGTAACTGGAAATCATTCATTTTCACTTTGCCTCTCTCTGCCTGATATAAATGGCTGGGAACCAAGAAGGTGGGAAAAGGACTCAGAGGATTCACACTCCTCATCTGCTGTAAGAGCAAAGGCTTGCAAGGCATTTGGAGGGAAACGTGGGATATTCAGTCGTCCCCAGTCTGTAAGAGAAACCATCTAAGCAGAGCTGGGGATCCCTGGAAATAGACTTTTACAGAGGGGCCTAACCTGTTTCTGGATGATAAAGCTTAGATTGCTCCTTCTTGTTTTCTTCATCTCAAAATCAGCAGCTATCTTCAACCCAACTCAACTATAAATAAGGGTGATATTGCCTGATAAATCAAGAATGGAAGTTGGGGAAAGCTTTGCAAGAATGGACAGCAATACTTTGAGACATTTTTAAGGGTTCTTGTCCCTCTAAGACAGTGTTTTGCAGCCTGTGGGTCATGATCCCTTTGGGGTGCAAATGACATTTTCACAGGGGCCTCATAATAGATCCCCTGTATATCAGATATCTGATTATGATTCGTTGCAGTAGGAAAATTATGGCTATGATATAGCAGTGAAACTAATTTATGGTTGGAATTTCTACATCATAAAGAACTGTATTAAAGGGACTCACCATTAGGAAGGTTGACAACAATTGCTTGAAGTAGAAATATTGCCATTATTAATGTACATTAAAACTACCTCCCTTAACTCTACCTGGTTCCTGGTCCCTTCTTCTTATTATAATAGTCAAAGTACCATGAAGTAGTCATGTGTCTGCATAGACCTAATTTTTTATCCTACTCAGTCTATATCTTAGGTAATATAATTTATATCAATATCACCAAGAAATAGAAGATCCTTTGAGATCACAGTTATCAGATGCCTCACCTGGTACCTGTTTGCCCACCCTTAGCTTCTTCTTGTCACATCCTTAAAAACACAAACTCAGAACAAAAACATCATCATCATCATCATCATCATCATCATCATCATCATCATCATCATCATCATCACTTGCTTTGCATTAAATGCTATGATTTGCACTTTAATTGTTTTCTTTGTCAGCACATTTACCTTGTATTCATGAGAGGGCCCAAGATGAAATGGAAAGAAATGGAGAATTCACATGGCCATAGCTTCTCCTTCACATACATTCATGCCATATAGCACAAGTGTCTAAAAGAAGTATCTAAGACATTATATTTTATTTTTAGGAATTACTTTTATTTGCTCAGGAAAAAAAAAAAGACAAATTTAAAACCCTCAATCAGCTATGGTGTTACTTTAAACAAGAAGGACCATTTGGTGCTTTGAAATTGTTATAAAAAGTGGTAAGTAGGAAAAATATTCACTAAGCATGATACAAACTATTCTGTCTTCTTAATTCAATGATTTTATAATTATATCTCTTTTACATATCCAAAAGCACCATGGGAAGGTAAGTGTATAAAACCCTAACACATTTCAAAGCTCTAGCACGAATTGATTATATCAAGAAAAATAAAATCAAAATGATCCTTTTTTTCCTTTTAGAAATATTTAAGTTCCAATCAATCTCATTATAAACTAGATAGTAAAAGTTTACTATGGCAGTAAAATCATACACATAGATATTTATGTACATGTACATACTTGTATACAGGCTTCACATTAAGTAATATATATTCATATATAGTAATATATTCATATTTAGTAATATGTTCATATATAGTAAAATAAGTATATAATTCATATATAGAGAAAAGTAAGTAGATTCATCTAAATCCTTTCAAAAATAAATCTGGATTCTCAGTGGGAGAGGATGTGCCTGGACCTGCTGAGACTGGGTGCCCAGGGGTAGGGTGGTACCAAAGGGGAAATCTCCTTCTCTGAGGAGCAGTGGAGGTGTAGAGGGAGTAGGGAGTTGTAGGAGTGGGCTTGGAAGAAAGGAGGGAGGTGGCTGTGATCAGATATAAAGTAAATAAAAGATTTTTTAAAATATAGGTCTGGAAACATAAATTTTATTCTATATTGCCAATTATGTGACTAGAAATATAAAGGAGCAAGAGGGAGAAAGAATCATTAAGATTAATTTGAGTGACTGTCACACAGACTGGTGATCTTCTCTTATATACTCTTGTTCCTCTGTATCTGAATGGAAATTATATAATTTCAGTTATAGTGGGGACTGAAGACTCCATGTATGTCACTTAACAGAGGGGACAATGGAATATGATGCATTTATTGACCTAAATACTTTGGGTCTCTGCGATTATAAACACAAAGTACTAGAATAACTTAGGTTTTCTATGAATAGGTTCACATTGTCAATGGATAGAAATACCACTTGTTCTTTTCATATGAATGGCTATCAGAAGAGAGTATCATCTATGTTTTCATGAAAAGGCCAAATATGGCATGCTTTGTATAATGAAAGAATGAATTAATGCCCTCATAAAGATGAACTATGAGATAAGGCTAAGGAGCAATGCTTATTCGAAGGACAGTCCTCACTTAAAACAATCCACCTCTTCACTGTACATGAAGATACCTCTGGACTTTCCTGGTTTCTGACAAATCTATCTTGTCTTCTGGCTTTTTTTTTCCGGTTACTTTACATATGCTGGTTTCCATTTAAGAATGGCTGATACTGCTAACAGGAAGAGTATGAACCAGCTAAAGCTAATGTGAGATCAGATGCGTAAGCCTGCAAATCTTGCCCATGGGTTTCAGTGCACTCTGTGTAGCCTATGGAGTTCTTAGACATGGGATGATTTGAATCACCTCGTCCTACATGGCGCCAGGAGAGAGGTTAGCTTCATAAAGGAATCGCCCATCCATTTCCCAAAGCATTTGCTTAGAATACAGAATCATTCCCGAGTTCACAGTAATGATGCCCAATAGTAAGTAATCTATTGTGAGATTCAGAGACAATGCTGTATGTGAGTCAGTTCTGTGCAAGCTGAATGTTCTCCCATATTCCCAAAAGCCATGGGAAGTTGTTGGAAATTATTTTCTATACTAAAGTCTGTTTTTAAAATGTGTTCTTAAACCAGCTGTAATAAACTAAAGTAGTTGACATAGAAAAATGTTACTATATATAATGAGACAAGTGTATATATGCATCATGACCCCTTATTTTTCACAGACCCCTATACTTCATTTCTTTAATAGTTAATGTTTTTTGAATTACGTGTATATGTATGTGTATGAGTGTGGGTTATGAGTGTAGGCATAATGCCCATGAGGATAGAAAAGGGCATTGGGTCTCCTAGAGCTGGAGTTGCAAGAGCTTGTGAGCCACCCAACATGGATGATAGAAATTGAACTTTCTTCCTACGTAAGAGCAGTATGTGCTCTTAACCACTGAGCTCTCTCTCTAGTCCCCAGGATCTTATATTTCACCTGTGTGTCTCTATGCTTCTTATTAAACTCTCTCGGGTTTCAAGTGTAGAGCAAAAACAGGCACCAACACATCCTTCCTGTTTCACTGTGGGATAGTAAAGTCTCAGGCAGTTAAATTCCTTGCCTCGCAATGTTCTTCTCAATAAGACACCTTAGACTTTCAAAAGTGTCCATCCATATGTGTATAGAATAGAGAATATCGCGAAACTGATAGCACTACGTGCAACTGCTTAGACTCAACAGAGGTGGCCCTAGGCTATAGTTTTTAGATTAGTGTTCTCAGGAGGGCAATGTATTGAAAGCTTAGCTGCTGGGAAGAAGTTACTAGAATGGAGTAGAACATTTAGGAGGCAGATCCACAAGCTTTAGAGGTGGAGAATAAATGAAACAGTAACCTAGGAATTCTTTGAATAATTGATGCCAGACTCAGGAATGGGGTGGTTGTAGAACCCTAACCTCTTCTCAGCTTTTTTTGCCCCATAGCTGCTGTTGCAAGTGGTTTTCACCTTGTTGCACAGTCCCACCATGAAGAAGAACCTATTTAGACACTCAGGACCATCTTTAACAACTCAGCCTTAGACTGAAAAATCTCACAACAATGAAGCAAAGTAAACCTTCTCTCTTCTTAAGTCTTCTATCTCAGGTTCTAGTCAATGGACAACTGACAACACACCTTGGAAACAATAGTCCTAATAAGTAGTGTTATTTGTAAAGTTCCCCCCTACTCAAAATTGGAACCAGTCCTGGTTCTTCACCATCAAGGAACATAAAGGTCACAGTAAGACTTGCTACAAATGTTGCCTAAAAACACTCCTCACTCACAAACCGGTTTGCTAGGTCCAAGCTGAGGCCTTGGGAATTAGTCATTTTGACAACTTGGGGAAAAAATACTAGAAATACATACTGTGTCCTTAAACCCACTGAAAATTTGAGTCCGTTCATTTTAAACTGTTCATGGCCCATCTGCTCTGCTCAATGAGGACCACTGGTTGAGGAAGAAGAAATGCTACTAAGAAACTAGGTGTAATTGCACACCAAAAAAAAAAATGGATTTATACTGGCTATAGTTGTTACCAACTTAAAGTTCCAGTCCAAATTAGTCTATACTCAGAGATAAGGCCTTACTAGGACTCGTATAACATCTTGAAACAAGCCTAGGACTATCAAATAAAAATAGATGTCATGGTTCTAGCAGATTTGATTCGGTTAGCCTTGTATTTCCCCCATTATGCTCCTTGAGGCAGTGTTCTTGGGTTTTATAACATATTGATAAAGATGTATTCTATAATTCAAACTATTTGAGAATCCTTGGGTTGTATTTTCTCGCCCATGCAGCTAGAGCAGAGTTAATCAAAATCAGAGCTCTGTAAAAGAAAGATATTCTCAATCCCCATATCACTTGACCACATGTTCACTGTCCCAGATAACCTTATGAACATCTGGAAAGTCCCAGTGCTCCATGAGACACCTGTCAACTCATAAGCACATAAGCCTTTAACATGCAGATATTTGAAACATGACCGGCATGAAGTCAGTCCTTCAGTGAATTCTCAACCTCACTCAGTGGAAGTGGGAGTTACTCAAACACCTCCAGTGAGCCAGGCACTGTGCCAGGAAATAGAGCTGCAAAGACAATTTATTCTGATCTAGTCGTAGGCAGAGTTTCTCCCCTCAAGGTGTATGCATAGTGAGAGGAAGGAGAGAGAGGCCAATAATTAAATATAAAGTGTGAACTGTTACAGAAAAGGCTAACTCAGCATATAACCTGCAGTGCACAGGGTCGTGAAATGATTCTTGGCAGAGGTCAGAGTCTGAGCCCTGAGAGTCAAGTATGAATTAGCCTAGCAAAGAAGACAAAGCAGGCAGCAGGCCTACCAGAACTGAGAGCTCAAAGCACCTTAGGGCTAAGTAAGAGGAGCATTGAGAAGCGATGCATCACAAGAGGTAGCAACATGTCCAAATGCTAGCAGTCAAGGCATACCAACTTTTTAGAATTCAGTAGTTTCACCGTTAACAACCCTGTGGACTAGGTGACTTTATTCTCCCTATTTCACAGATGAAATAGCTTGGCTATATAAAACTAAAATGAACACAAAGATAGATAAAAAGGTAAATTAGGGTTTGAACTGTGTTGGGGAGTGCGGGGTGTGCACCTGAAAATCAGAGTTCAAGTCCCCATCCCTGCAAATTATTTTGACTAAGTCAGAGGATGTATATATATATTCGGTACAATTTACTAACAATTTATTGGAAAAAATATATATATTTTCACATGTTCCAATAAATTATATATAAAAATATATATTTATATTCCAATAATATATATTTTTATATATAACTTATTAGAATATGTATATGAATATATATTCCAATAAATTGTTAGTAAATTGTACCGAATACTAGAAATAGTTGCCTATAATATGCAAACTTAAGTAAAGGAAGAGTGAAAGGTGAGAAGCCACTTAGCATTTTGTAGAGGTCTAGGGAGTAGAGTGATTCAAGAAATGGAGAAACAGAACCACAGCAGGAACATTGGAACAGTCAAGTGTCACATTCCTCCCTGAGATGCACAGAGAAGATACATACTCTCATAGGACCCACACGGCTTTCCTTTTGTTCATTTTTAGATCTCTTCTATTGAGGGTATAAGGTTTTTGGCAAATTAGTGATATCTGAAAAGATATGAGATTCCTAAATCTACTAAGACCTCTATGAGGTGGAAAACAGTGTCTATGCGGTAGGCTCCCAAACCTAGGCAAAGGATTACTAGATGAAAGTCTACTAAATGAGTGACGTTTTTAATTTGACTGAATTAAATAGAGATAACTTCAGAAGAGAAAGTTTTAGAAAGTGCCAAGGTGATAGAAGCACGTGTAATTTTCCAGACAAAACAAATTTCCTGTATAAAATATCATGTACTCTCCAAATACCAAGTGCCTAGAGCTCATTTTTAATGATGTATAATTAAGACTAGTGGCAGTCAAATAGAATTCTGAAGAAAAGTATCTTCAACTCTAGGGATGAAAAATATCTCTCACCTTTGTTTAGTGTGTGCTTGCCATTACTCCAGGTTTTGCATTTGACTGTGTGGGATTTTTTTATTAAGTATTTTATTTGTTTGTTTGTTTGTTTGTTTGTTATGATCCAAGGGTTCTTTTTTTGAAGGAGGTTAACAAGCCCTCTTCCCACAGCTTCAGAATCTTAGCCGCTGCTACCTTTCCCTAAACCACAATAAAGCGAACAATAGGAACCATGAAAATTGGAAACATCATTTGATTTATTTACATACGGCCCCATTAAGTTACATGTTTCCTCCTGTTTATACTATAAAATAAATTTTACTCACTTTACAATTTCCTCTCCTTTTGGTGAGCCAAACCGAATATAAATTGTAATTGATTAACTCTTGATTCTGAGTTTGATTTTTTGGATACACAATATAAACAATCATTAAAGGAGGATTAATTTGGCTACACCAGATGGATTCCAATCTGTTTTGCAAGTTTATTACAATTCTCATTTTCTTAGAAAATTGAGAAGATGGTATGGTTTGACTGTCCTTGTGAGCTTGCAATGCCCTTAGTCTTGACTTGGATGTTTGACAGAACAAAAGTAAAACACAATCTCCCGACAAATTGTCAAGCCTGACTTTTTTCTTTCTTCTTTTGGAACTTTACTTAAAATATCCTTTCTATAAAATATCATTTATTTTATTTCCTTTCAAACTAGAATTGGATCTGATTTCAAGAGTATGTATCATAATAGTGGCCTAAGGTAATTGCTTATAAGATAGAATATAACATTTCAAATGTACTTTAGTTTTTTAAAGATTTCCTTATTTATTTCATGTGTATGAATGTGCTCTCTTCATGCACATCAGATCCATTACAGAGGGTTGTGAGCTACCACATGGTTGCTGAGACCTGAACTCAGGACCTCTGTAAGAGCAACCAGTTTTCTGAACTGCTGAGCCATCTCTCTGCCCTCTTCAAATGTACTTATAATAGTGAGCTTAGGAAAAATGAAATATTTAATTGCTAGATGTATAGTTTACAACATTTCACTTCTAAGACATGATATAGAGATTTGCCTCAGCTAAATTAACTGAAAAGTCCATTCCTTTCTTCCTCTTGGAGTTGATCACCATTCAGCAGAAATAAAAGGTTTCCGTTGCTTGTCAAGGAATGTCCTTATACATGAAGAGATAAGAGCTTAAACAAGGTAGGCAATTTCTAAAATGAAGGCAGAGATGACATGTACATTTAATGGAAATAAAAAGATAAGATCATAAGTACAGATGTGAAAACCAACCACCACCCTTTAAAGTGGAAGGGAGTCATGAAGACAGTAGCTGAATAGGTAAAGAAATATGGAGAGTAAAATATAAGCTTCACACAGAAAAAGTACAGAAGGAGCCAGACATATACACAGGAATAATCATGATTCGTGATCCACTCACCAAAAGGCTAAATAATGAAATACAGTTGAGATAAAGTTGTAAAGATATTGATATGAGCATATAAAAGACAAATCTATTCCAAACTGAGGTAATCAGGGGCTGGAGAGTTAGTCCATCAGCTAGGAGCACTGGCTGTTTTGCCAGACAATCTAGGTCCAGTTCTCAGCAACTACACTGCAAATCACAACTGTCTGTCACCCCAGTTCCAGGAGATCTGATTCCCTTTTCTGGCCTCTGCAAGCACTAGGCATGCAGATTATACACAGACATACATACAGGCTAACACACAGCCACATAAAAAATTAAAGCTTTAAAAATGAAACAAGTATATAGCTAGCCAAAATTAAAAAAAAAAAAATTGAGAAACCTTTCAAGAGAATTGAAAGGAGGAAGGAAGGGAGGGAGGGAGGGAGGGAGGGAGGGAGGGA
>JADRCD010151809.1:0-16863 GCA_019843815.1 Montemys delectorum
GGCTGTGTGCCTCCACTGCTCACAATATGGTTGTTGAGCTCTAAATGTATGAAAAGGGAAGGAAATAAAAAGGAAAGGGAGAGGAGGTGGATGAAGGAGACAGATACAGAGGGATTAGAAGAGTTAAGAAATGGGGGGAAAGATCTCAGAACAAAGGTATCCTTACTCTGATATAACCTCTTAGTCTTGGCTCAGATCACACAGGTACATAGTACACTATTTGAGGAGATGGAAAGTATAGCATAAGGGCTTACTGTAAAGTGTGTGGACTTTAATTTCCACTATGGACATGCTCAGTTTGGTTCATCCTGAACACAAGAAGCTCAGCAACAGGCACTATAGTGACAAAGCACTGGTGATCCTGATGTAACCTTGAAAACTCCTTGATTCAATTGATCAAAGATAGAAAAGATATAAGGGTTGAGAGGTAAAATTAAGATTATAATCAATTAAAAATGAAAGGGGAGGAAAGTACAGTCTTTTATCTTCAGAATACAAGTATTAGAGGAATAAAATGATGTGAGTAACTTGTCAAATTTTGAGTCTAAGCATCAAACCTGTATTTCTCTAAGTCATTATTGTTGTTATCTCACCTGCATTAACAGAGTAAGTATCATATGTGAGCATGTGGCCTTACACACACACACACACACACACACACACATTCACACAGAGAGAGAGAGACAGAGAGAGTCATAACATTCACATTTCATAGATTTTGAAAAGTAACGGACTGCAACTATATCCATGAAAATCAGAGAAGACAGGCTGTTCAACATATAAACCCTTTATTAGGGAAGTTCCAAAGTTTTCTTACAACTAAATACTCAACTTCTTGGTTATATAAAACTTTTAGTTACCTTTCAATGTACTGCTTTTCTAATGACTCCAAGACACACTCTTTCACCTGTATTGGCATGTTTAGCTTATATTTATTGGCTTATATTATGTTCCAGTCACTGATAAATGTTGGCATTCAGTGCTGACATTGCTGGTATATATCACTCCTACAAATAGGAGGAGGTTGTACAAAGACCTCAGAGTTAGAGAAGGTATTGCTCAAAATTACTCACTATGGAGCATACAAGGTTGATCTGCAGTGAGTATACATTTATATCTTTTCAATCTGTTGTGTGTAAGTACATAGAATGGCTAGATGAGTTGGGACTCTAGAGAAGCAGTGTTTTATTGATTAGTTTATTTATTTACATTTCAAATGTTGTTCCACTTCCCTGTCTCTTCTCCACAAAGCCCCCTCCCCTCCCCCTCCCCTTTGCCTATAAGAGAGTATTCACTTACCCATCTACCCACTCCTTCCTCCCCTCTAACATCTTCCCTCACTGGGGCAACAAACCTCCCCTGCCGTTGATGCCAGATAAGCCATTCCTTTGCTAAACATGTAGAGGGAGACATGGACCCACCCATGTATACTCTTTGGTTGGTGGTTTAGTCCCTAGAAGTTCTGTGTAGTCCAGTTACCTGATATTGTTCTTCCTATAGGGTTGCAATCTCCTTCAGCTCTTTCAGAGCTCCCCTATCTCTTCCATTGGAATCCCTGGGCTCAATCCGATGATTGACTATGAGTGTCTGCATCTGTCATAGTCAGGTTCTAGCAGAGCCTCTCAGAGGACAGACCTACTGAGCTCCTCTCTGCAACCAGTTCTTGGCATCAGCAATAGTATCAGGGTTTGGTGTTGAAGGAGCGTTTCTTATAGACAGGCTGAAGCATAAAAGATGTTGCTCAAGTAGGCTTTGAAGGCAAGCCTGTGCATGAGTCTCCAACTCCTGGTGCCTCTTGCAATCTATATTTCTTCAAATTATGATTTCCCTTTGCACTCTGAACTCTCCCTACAAGCCTTTCAGGATCCATGCCTACAAAAAAACAGGCGCATGTACTCTGGGCCATGTTCATGAGGCTTATACCTAATTGATTGTCATAATTTTGAGTCACAACTTTATACCTTTCCCAGAAACCTTGACAGAACTTCTGACTCACTGTTCATTTTTCTTACTGTCTCAGTCTAAAATGCCAAGGAACACATCTGTCTTTGTCTTTTCTGTCCCTGGGCTTTTTGTTACCGGGCAGGCCTCATAAAGCTACTTCCTTGCAGGCTTCAGCATCAATAAGACTTATCTGTTGAATAAGAATTCAATTTCAGGGAAGACAAATTCTATTCCTGTTTTCCTTAGGATATCATTGACATTTTAGAAATCAAACCATTGTTAATGATGAAATCAGACGTTTTTAGGGCTTCATAAAATGTAGCTGTGTAGTTGCTGGGCTCTGTGGCTTCTGGGCCATTGGATGAGTGAACTACATAGGAATGTTACCCTACTCAGCTCATTCAGATGATGTGAAGACAATTTCAAGTGGTTTTTGAAATAAGAAAGGAGGTGAAAGGCTCCTTAAAGATTTATGTGCTTGCTCTTACTCCGGCTTTTCTACCTTGCCTCTTGCCTCTTTGTTCCCCTTCTCCTCCCATTCCCTTCACCCCTCTCTCCACATGGTCATGGCCGGCCCCTACTTCTCTACTCTCCCTCTCTCTGCCTTTCTCTGTTCTGCTACCCGCTTAACTCCCCTCCCCATGCCATAAATAAACTCTATTCTATACACACACACAAAAAAAGACTTCTGTGCTTGAGATCTACATGCTTCACCAGGCAGGCAATGAAATGCCTCACTTCAAGGGCTCTAGAACATGCAAATGGATTTCCTTCTTGGCCTGAAGGCAGAGGTGGTTATCACACTTCTTGTAATGCTAGATTTTGTCAGGTTGACACTAACTATAGTAACCTGGAAGAGGAGATCTTAATTGGGAAATTATTTCCATCAGGTTCCATCCCCTGTGTGGGAATTTCTTGTTCAATGATTGCTGTTTGGAGGGCTCATTCACTGTAGTCTGTGCCTTTCTTGAGTTGATGGTCTTGGCTTTTATATAAAAGCAGGGTGAGTTTGATGATTGAATATGGGAAGGATTCCCAGGTGGAGCAGTCTCTGGATTGTCCTTCCTTCAGTCTCTGTTCCATAGTTTGTCTCTGTAACTCCTTCCATGGGTATTTTGTTCCCCCATCTAAGAAGGAACAAAGTATCACACTTTGGTCTTCCTTCTTCTTGAGTTTCTTGTGGTTTGTGGATTGTATTTTGGGTATTCTGATCTTCTGGACTAATATCCACTTATCAGAGAGTGCATACTTTGTGTGTTCTTTTGTGACTGGGTTACCCCACTCAGGATAATATTCTCCAGATCCATCCATTTCCCGAAGAATTTCATAAATGCATTGTTTTTAATAGCTGAGTAGTACTCTACTGTGTAGATGTACCACATTTTCTGTATCCATTCCTCTGTTGAGGGACATCTGGGTTGTTTCCAGTTTCTTGTGGATGCCAACAAGTGCTGGCTGACAGGAGCCTAATATAGCTGTCTCCTGAGGCTCTGAAAGTGCCCAACTAATACAGAAGTAGAGGTTCACAGCCATCCATTGGACTGAGAACAGGGTCCCCAATGAAGGAGCTAGAGAAAGGATCCAAGGAGCTCAAGAGTTTGCAGCCCCTTAGGACAAACAACAATATAAACTAACCAGTACTCTCAGAGCTCCCAGGGACTAAACCACCAACCAAAGAGTAAACATGGTGGGACTCATGGCTCAAGCAGCATATGTATAGCAAAGGTTGGCCTAATCGGTCATCAATGTGAGGAAAGGCCCTTGATCCTGTAAAGGTTCTATGCCCCAGTGTAGTGGAATGCCAGGGCCATGAAGGGAGAGAGTGTGAGCAGGGGGAGGGAACAGGCTTTTGCTTTGTTTTGTTTTGTTTTGTTTTGTTTTGTTTTGTTTTGTTTTGTTTTTCAGAGGGGAACCTGGGAAAAGAGCTATCATTTGAAATGTAAGTAAAGAAAATATCTAATAAAAAAATAAAAGCAGGCTGAAAAATCCATGAAAATCAAGCTAGTAAGCATTCTTACTCCATGGTCTCTGCTTCAGTTCTTGTACCCAGTTTCCTTATTTGAGTTCCTGGCTTGACTTTCTTCAGTAATTGATTGTGATTGGTTAACTGCTTTAGGAAATAAGCCTTTGTTCTGTTCTCGTAAGTTGATCCTGGTCAGTGTGGTATCACAGCATCAGAGCATCAAAACTAGGACATCCCTCTACAGGCCAGCCACACGGCAGTTCGTAACATGGGAATGACTCTTGTGTGTGTGAAGGGCCTCCATTATTTAAAATAATGATAATAATAATTTATTACAATTCAAATATTTATTTATGTTAATTATGAATGAAATAATTTATAATAATAATTATGATTATAATATGCTACGTCATAGATTTGGAGGGAAAGACAACTCTGTAGAATGGGTTTATGATTTCTAACTTTTATGGGCTCCATAATTAAACTAAGATTGCTTAGATTGAGTAGAAAGTATATTGACCCACTGAGCTTCTTTTCTGGTTCCTCAACTAGTTTTAATAGATTTATTTCAAGTATTTGAGTTTTATTCATTTATTAACTCTATCGATCAACATTGATGGTCTGGAAACCATGCTGGGGGCTGGAAATCCCCAAAGGCCAAACTATTCTAGATGCTAGTAAACTTCTCCCATCCTTAGTCATCAGAGAAATGCAAATCAAAACAACTCTGAGATTCCACCTCACACCAGTCAGATTGGCTAGGATAAAAGACTCAGGTTGTGGAGAAAGAGGAACACTACTTCACTGCTGGTGGGATTGCAAACTGGTACAACCACTCTGGAAATCAGTGTGGTGGTTCCTCCAGAAATTGGACATAGTTCTACCAGAGGACTCAGCTATACCACTCCTGGGCATATACCCAGAAGATGCTCCGACATGTAATAAGGACACATGCTCCACCATGTTCATAGCAGCCTTATTTATAATAGCCAGAAGCTGGAAACAACCCAGATGTCCCTCAATGGAGGAATGGATACAGAAACTGTGGTACATCTATACAATGGAGTACTACTCAGCTATTAAAAACAATTAATTTATGAAATTCTTAGGGAAATGGATGGGTCTGGAGAGTATCATCCTGAGTCAAGTAACCCAATCATAAAAGAACACACATGGTATGCATTCTCTGATAAGTGGTTATTAGCCCAGAAGTTTGGAATATAGGAAGAACAACCCACACACCACAAGAATGGAAGACCAAAAGGTGGACATTTCATTCCTTCTTAAAAGGGGGAACCAAATACTCACGGAAGGAGTGGCAGAGATTAACTATGGAGCAGAGACTGAAGGAAAGACAAGCCAGCCTAAATATAGCTATCTCCTGAGAGACTCTGACAATACCTGACTAATACAGATGTGGGGTCTGAGGGTCCTAGTTAGTTCATATTACATGGTCCCCAATAAAGGAGTTAGAGAAAGGATCTATGGAGCTGAAGGGTTTGCAGCCCCTTAGGACGAACAACAATATGAACTAACTAGTACCCTCAGAGCTCTCAGGGACCCAACCACCAATCAAGGACTATGCATGGTGGGACTGAATGTTCTGGCAGCATGTGTATAGTAGAGGATTGCAAATTCGATCATCTATAGGAGGAAAGGACCTCGGCCTTGTGAAGGTTCTGTGCCCCAGTGTAGGGGAATGCCAGGGCCAATAAGTGGGAGAGGGTGGGGTGGCAAACATGGGGAGGGGGGAGGCAACAGGGGTTTTTTCTTGTTGTTTTTGTTTGTTTATTTGTTTGTTTTTTGGAGGGGAAACTGGGAAAGGAGAAATTTACATGTAAATAAAGAAAATATCTAATAAAAAAAGAAATTAAGAAAAGGTAAAAAAATTTAATCTTATACTATCAGATTATAACAATAATAATGTATAATAATTATTAATAGTATTGTCTCTCAAAAATAAAGAGATGGAATTAAAAGAAAAAAAAAGAAATCGAAAAATGGAAGAAGTACAAACTCACCAGCAATATTTTCCATGGTGTTGATCCAAAACCAGCTCGCACTTCACTGGGAATAAGAAATTGTTCGTTTCTTTCTTTGTTTGGTTTTTAGCTCTTTATTAATTCTTTGTGAGTTTCATATCATGCACCCCAGTGCCCTTCATCTTCCTACCCCCTCATATTCTGCCTTTGCCCTTGCAATGTTTTCCTTCCAGATAAACTACAAGGGCATGCACATATACCCTACCACCACCACCACCACCACCAAAAACAACAACAACATCAACAGCAACAACAACAATAAAAAAGCATAGAAAACATCTTATTGTGGAAGCTGTAGTATGCAAGTGTGTCTTATAGTATACCTCTCTGTCCACACACCTTTACTTGCAAATATTTATTGCAATGAGTCAGTGGTCTGGTTCAAGAACTCTGGCTTCTGTGACACCATTAATATTAGATCCTCATCAGGACTCCTCCTAGTTATCCTGTTGTTGCTCTGTATCATGGAGATCCTGCAGCATTGGAACAGCTGGACTGGCTCTTTCATGCATCCCAACCATTTTCTGATGATATAGATTGTGGGGTGGCCAAATTTCAGACCCCTGGATCTTGGCCTAGGTGGTAGCTGAGCTGATCAGCCTGCCATCTCCCCTTTATAGACACTGCTAGTGGGAGCCAACCAGCCCAGCTTCTGCTAGGCCTCCCAATGCTGCCATCAGCAGAAGGAGGTTCAGGTCTCCAGCTCTCATGCCCTTGGGGCCAGCTCACCCACAACTCCAGGGCCAGCTCCACTGTGCTGCCCCACTCTTCCAAGTGCTGGGTCCTTTGAGGGGTTGTACAGTTCTCCCACTATTAGACCTAGGGGCTGGAACACCCGTTTCTTTGCTATCGGGGCCAGGTCTACTATCCTGCCAAGAGGAGAAGTGTCTGCTCTCCTCAGTGCTGCAGCCTGCAAGTAGCAGGGACAACTTGTCTGATCTGATGACCTCAGAGTCTACTCTCCTGACTGCTTTGGGTTCCAAAAGCAAGGGGTGGAGGGCATAACCACCCAAAAATCCCTCTCACCTCAGAACAGGGATATGGTGAGAGGGATGGCTTTCCTGTTCACTCATCCTCAGAGCCAGTTTGTGTGCAGGGCCCTCTGTCCGAGTGCTGAAGCTGCTGAGGAGTGGGGATAGCTCACCAGCTCTCATGAACCCAGGGCCAATTCTCCTAACTACCGCAGATGAGCATTGAGTGAGGGGACATACATCATCCTGCACCCATGCTACCTTATAGCACACTAGTGGTGGAGCCCAGCTCTTCCTCACTCTGTCCTTGGGGCTAGCTCACTGGCTCCCCCTTGATCATGGCTAACACTACTGAGTAGTGCTATCAGAGTATCCCAGACAACCCTTCTGAGTTCAGTAGCCAGTGATGGACAGGGCTAGCTCACCTACTCTCATGACCCTGGGGTCAGCTTTCCTAACTGCCTCAGGTGGCAAAGGTGTGAGGGGGTATCTACTCACACCCAAGCCATATCATGGCAGACTAGTGGTGGGGTCAGCTTTTCTACATTCACACCTTTGGGCAATTTACCCACACCATTGGCACTAGGACCAGCTCTACTGTACTGTATGGATGGGCAAGATGTACTGCCTGCTCTCTGGAGGGGTACATCCAGTGAGGAGTGGCCAGTGATACACAGACCTGGACATCCACATGATTCCTGGTGACTTCCCAGACCAGAGACATCCCCATGTTCTCTAGTGGTAATATGAACCACAGACATTAACACTGACTCCTGCTGCTGTGCAGATCCACATCCAGACATGGCCCTCAGCAGCAGCTCTGTCTGGGATCTCAAGATAGCCTGAGGTGTCAGGACTGGTCACTCACAACAGGCTACATCTCTCCACCACTGAATGTCCAATTCATTTCTCTTCATAATGCTCAAGCTCTTTCACTTTTCTTTCTCTCCCATATGGCATATTGTGGTGGCTTCTGATGAATTCTGGCTATAGGTCTGACAGGCCTTCTGAGACATCCTCCATACATGCTGTGTGGGATGGTAGCACGTGGGTATTTATGGCCTGCCTGTGCCATGAGCTAGAGGGCAGGCCTGTGGGTGGCATGGTAGTCCACAGGTCTTTCTGTGTCTTCCTCCTCCCACATTATTCTGCCTGGATTTAAATTTGTTTTTTTATGAGTCCGAAGCATAAGACAGGTCTGCTCACTAAGCTGAACATCAAGCTAGGATGAACAAAGGACTGTCATCTGCTCTGCCCTGACTGATATAAGAACACTACAACTACCAGGATTTCCCTCTGCCCATTGCTGAGGAGGAAGCAAATAGTTTATTCTTGAGTCAATTTATGAGTGAGCATAACCCAGGAATAGGGATTTATGGTACTGCAAATGGAAGGTGCCAATGTGAAAACGGCTTCATGAACAGAAAGTGAGTCATAAATCAAGCTATTTTCCACAGTCACTGATGGCAACATCATATGATAGTTACCTGAAGCTGTAACTCTCAGTGGAAGTCTGATGATGGCTATTGGGTCATTGGAAGCTAGTGGTCAGTTAGGCTAATTCATTCCAGAAAATTTTACATGACTCATAAGAACATTAGTTCAGACACAGGGAAGGGTACTATATGGTTATTAAGGGCACAAAAAATCATTCAAGATAATTTCACTCTGGATCTATAATGTTCCAATTTCCTCAGTCATGAGATTCTTATCAGTCAATGAGCCTAGTGCAGCTTTTAGTATTGACATAGCATTCTGGAAAGAAAAGAGGCTGAGTAAGGGGACAGCACTGGTATTGAGGGTCCTTAAGGCTGGTTGACCATATGAATAACATTAAATGTCTGAGACACTTCCTATTCAGCAGAAGAGTCTCTCATTTAAACTATGTTTTAATTCCTGACTTGAAAAATTGCGAAGTGTAAAAATGGTTGCTATAAGTTACAAGTTAAGATATAATACAATAAGAGGTAAGTAATGTGGTCTAATCCCAGACTCAGTCATTTGGCTGGGATGTGTAAGGAACACTAAGGAAGTATTTCACAATTTCTCTGAACTAAAGCATTTGAATGATACCTCTTCATTATTCTTCACCACAAATCATCTTCCAGTTGAGATCAGTGGGTGTTGAGAACAGAGATCTGATGAAAGAACTGATGGAATTAATTATAACAAAAGAGAATTTATTAGATTGGCTTACACAGTACGGTCTGAATAGCCCAGCGTTTTATATCTTCACACTAGAGAGTCTGGCCAACACTAGCTAATCAGTCAATGAAGCTGGATTTCTCAGCAGTCTCAATCCAGTTCTGAAGACCTAGAGTATTTCTGGAAGGCCAAGGAAGCTGGGATCCGATGTCAACAAAGGCCAGCAGCATCAGAAACAGAGAAGATGAACTCAAACACAAAGGTAAAGGCAAGCATGTTAAAAAAAAACAAAACAAAACAAAACAAAAAAAAACAAAAAAAAACAAGCAAAAGTATTTCATTCTGAGTCCCTTATATCTAGGCTACTGCCAGAAGATCCCACATCATTCTATGTCAATTAATCTAATGAAAAAACCCTCACAGATGTGTCTGCTGATTTATCTCTTAGTAGTCTCAAGATTCGATTGAGTTGACAACTAAGATTAGCCATCATTGGAGGCTTATTAAATTATAGGTCTAAGAATGATCTTCCACTTAAGTTCAGGTGCTGGACTGATGTGGGCTGTCACCTCCCACACAGGTAAACATGGAGATGGTTCACATCAGCTCAGGAAAGAAGCAGGATTGCATTTGTTAATTTATTTTTATCTTTGAAGGAGAAATAAGACAAGCAAAAGTGCTTGGATGTAGTTACATTTGCTTCTTTCACTTGGAGCTAAATATTTGTACATTCTAACTACTGAATCTTGTGGAACTGTGGTTGTACCAATTAACTCAAGAAGATTGGAATTTTATTCTGGTCCAGTAATGTCTCCAATTATTTTTTAGTATCTTTAGAAATTGTATTTTCAAGTTGAGGAATTTGTAAAAAACATCGCATGAATTTTGTGGGAATGTCTATACATTCATGATTTATATTTACTGTTTTCTAAGTGGAAGACATTTACATAGAACAAATTTTACCAGTCCTGGAAATAACCTGTGCTAGGTCACTGCAGGTTCATAATCAGCAAAATTCTTCCTTTTCAATTTCTCTTCCCAGGCCTTCTTCCAGTTAGTTAAGATGTAGGAACTACACTTCCATACTGTAGCGAATCCCAGGGTTTTTTCCTAAAGAAAAATAACATGCCATTTTCTAAGAAGACTTTTAATGACATGCTTAAAAGCCAGTAAGATTTGTACATATTAAATCATCTATGAGACTTTTGAAAGCATTTATCTCCTAGTATTCTGATGGCCACCATGAAATCACATTTCTGGGTGGTTTCAAATTCAATAAATGCGAGGGGCTGTGTCACAGTCACAAGAGAGATAATATCAGAAAGTGAAATAGAAATATCCAAATAATAGATGCAGACAATCATTTGAATTCTGTATTAATTACTTTTTTCATTGCTATGGCCTTACAAGAAATGACTGAAGTGTGGACGGCCTTCCTTTGGCTCATTACTTAAGGGTATAACCCACTGTGGTGTAGAAGGGAAGGTGGCAGAAGGAGTTCCTGACTGGCAGCAAGAGCACGAGGCTCCTTATTTGAATCTGGATGAGTCAGGAAGATGAGAAAAAGGATGTGGTTCCACATTAGGCTTCCTTCCAATATTCATGTTATTGGATCTAGACCCAAGACCATGCCATGGTGCTGTGCACTCAGGTTGTGTCTTCATCTCAGTTACACCTCTCTGGAGCCCTCTCATAAGAATGTGCATGGACATGTCTTGTAAGTAATTGGAATCCAGTCAAGTTAACAATAAAGATTAGTCATCACAACGCTACCCTTCCACTGAGCACACTACTTTTAATCATAAGATTCAATGCTTGACCACGGAAGCCTTGTTCATTTCATAATGCAAAATGCAGTTAGTCTGTCTCCAAAAGTCCTTGAATTTTTAACAGTTCCAACTCTGTTTAAAAGTGCTAAGTCTCTTCTGAAAAGCAACATACATTCTTGATGAGAAACACCTTTAAAATAAAAACTCTAGTTACAAAGTTTGAATGTAAAATGAAACAAAATAAATATTCACAGGTGATGAGAGCAAGGAAAAAGTGACACCCAGCAAAGCAAATACCAAACCCTTTAACCCCATAGCTCACAGTAGAAGCATCTATGCTCCAAAGGTCTTGGATAGTTCCATTCCTCCAGCTCTGTGATCTGTAACACACATAGCTTCTCTTGAGCCAGTTCCACTCTGTGCCTGCAGTTTTCTTTGGCAGCTGTCCTAACATTCCCAGAAGTCCGGGGTCTCTCTCTATATATAAATTTTGGTATCTTTTATATATGTACACACATTTAATACTTATACATACATTTAATACTATTTGGAATAAAAAATATATAATATTTGTATACTACATAATATTATAATAATACATATTATAATGTATGTTCCAAACAGTATTAAGACAAAAACAGAAGTCCCTGTTAACAGTCAGTGGTAAATGAAGATGTTCTGAAAGAAGACTTTTACTAGAAGTAAGAACTTTGTATAATCCTAAAGAATGAACATTGGTATAGCAAGCCTGAAAGTGTATTGCCCATCAAGCCTTTAAATTCCAGATGGAAGGAGGGGGAAAAGTCCACAATCACAGCTGAAATTCTCATCTTTTCACAAATGATACATTAACCAGATAGAAAATCAATAGGTATAAAGAGAGGTTAAAAACACGTCAAGCAGTGGGAAGAAATGATTCACTCAAGAGTAGTGAAATATACATGTTTCCTGGAAGTTCACAGAACACTTACAAAGATAAACTACATCCTTGGCTGTAAAATAAACTTGTATAAATTCAAGAGTTAAAATCTTACAGTATATATTGTTCTTTGACTACAATAAAATCAAGTTAGATATAAATAACAGAAAGATGATAAAAAAATCTCTCAACAATGACAACTAAATCATGTATTTCTTAAACAATTCAGGGCTGCAAAATAGTTTCAAGGTAAACACTGAACTAAACCATAATACCATAGAAACAACAAACAGGGATGAAGGGAAAATTTCCAGAACAAAATGAATACAATAGAAAGAAAATCCTTAAATCAACTTTTCAAGTGCTCACACCCAATATCAAGAGAAATAAAAATTAAATAAGCCCAAAGCAAGAGGAAGGAAGTAAATAATTAGAATGACAGCAGAAACAAATGAATACAAAACAGAAATGCAATAAAGGATATAGAAAAATCAATGTGGGTATTTGAAAATATGGGTAAATTTGATTAACATTGAGCCAGAATTAAAGGGCAAACATATAATATGAGACAAAATTCATCACTGAAAAGAATGTAATAGGATTATTACTACCACCCTGGTAGCAAAGGATAATACCAGAAACTATGATCAACTATAAATTTGACAATAGAGGAAACTAATTCCCTCTGAAGCAAGGCTTTAACTCACCCAATTGAAAACAATTCAATTCACAATTTAAACATTTCCCAAATTATATTTCTGAGTACACATGGCTTTTCTGAAGAATTTTATCAAAGGCTTATGGGACAATTGATTCCAATTTTTCATTACCTCTTCCAGAAACTATGAGAAAGGAGTACTTACCAACTCACTGAATGATAGGGAGGAGAAGCCAGGAAGGAGTATAACACTTGAAAGGTAAATAAATAAAATAACTAATAAAAATTAAAAAAATAAACAAATCAATTATAGCACCAAAGAAAATAACTAAAAGAAAATAGTAGACTTTCAACTACTGTCAGTGATGTAGCAGTTAACTCCTGGACATTAATCTTGGAAAATGAAAACTTAAGTAGGCAATAAAATCAACATTTGTATAAATTCTTGTAGCAACTTTAATCTCAAGGTTTTACCAGGACCCCTGTGGTTGAATTTGGGGGTGGTGGTGGAGGAAGCTGGAAAAGGCTGAGGAGGACAAGGAGGGAGACCCCATAGGAAGATGAGCAGTATCAACTAACCTAGACCCTGAGATCTCTCAGACACTGAGCCACCAACTAGGCAGCATTCACCAGCTGATATGAGGTCCCAGGCACATATACAGCAGAGGACTGCCTGGTCCGGCCTCTTGGGGGCAAAAAAAATGCACCTAACCCTGGATGGATTTGAGGCCCCAGGGAGTAGGGAGGCCTAGCAATGTTTGCGGTGGGGGATCGGCGTTAGGGGTTGGGGAGAACATCCTCTTGGTGGCAGTGGAGAGGAGAAATGGGATGAGGAACTGTGGGAGTGGGAGTGTGGACCGGATGGGGATAATGATGGGACTGTAAAAAAATAAAAGTCGTAGTTCCTTGGCTTTGCTTTAACCATTGTGAAGAATGCTGGCGAATTCCCTCAGAGCTGTCAGACTGGCTGAGATTTTCTTCACTTTTCTTTTTCTCCCCCGTAGAATATAATTTGGTTGTCTTACCATGAGGTAAGCAGATTCAGCAGGGTGTTTCAAAAATGCTTATTTTCTTTTCTTTTATCTTTTGTAGGTTATGAAAATTCCGAAATGCTGATTTCAATTTTACTTTTCTTTGGTTGAAATTTGGAAATTTTTCAAATATTAAATATCACTGGAAAGCAAATTATAGATACAGTAATTTCTTTATATACTTATATGAAAATGTAGTCTCATCCTCTTACTTAAACAAGTTTCTACCTTTGCTAGGTAACTCGTCACACTAATTAGTAATTCAAATAAAGTAGTTTTGGTATTTTCTACAAATACTTCCCATTTTAATTCTAACATAGAAAAGGCTTGTAGATGGTGATTTTTAGAATACTAATTTTAACCATATCTTGTATATATTCGGTATTGTGTGAATATAATGGGATTTTAAGAAATATAATGTGAGATTCTAGAAATAGTCTTCAGCCAGACAGAGAACAAACCCCTTTTAGCTCCTTCAGATATGTGTGTGTGTGTGTGTGTGTGTGTGTGTGTGTAGAGAAAGTCAAGATCCAATAGAAATTCTTATCTCACTACTAATATCAAGATTTCTTATCTAACATGAAATCCTGACTTGTTCCATACAAGTAGTGGAAAATATTAATTATAATTTATAATTTCTGGGCAATTACCTAAGCATAAAAATTTTTTTGTAAAAGTAGACCAAGTTCTATAGAATAATTAGAGAGAAATGAATTTGACTTGAAGATATTCATGGGAAGTGTTTCTGCTTCTGTAATTATTTGAAATAGTTCACAACCGACTCATAAAAGAACAACAACAACAAACAAAAAAACTCAAACAAACAAAAAAGAAACCTTGTTTCACCCTGCCTATTTACTCTCTTTCAGTCACCGATGAAAATTTTTGGGGACCCAATATGTTCCAGAGACATTGTCCTCAAGAAGAATTTTGAGTCTGATTTTATATTTCACTGGTTTTTGTGGGCCCAAGGGAAACTTTTTGACCATTTAAGGAATGCATTGAAGAATGTAGCATGGGTCAAGGAACTTTAAACAAACTCTTAAACTCTTTATGAATATCTAATGACATATTCATCTCTAACAATTTAAAAGTTACCCTAAACACTTCAAATTAATTTTCAGGACTAAATATAAAATGGCTTTGTTTCAAGCATTGCCGTAAGAAGAGTTGAGAGATAAAGGGGAGGGGTATTCCCCTAAGGTGGTTATCATTTGTGCTGTAAAAGATCAAACAAATTCTTTGATTAAAATGATTACATTTCAGTGATGACTGCTTTTTCCTAAAAATAGGCAAGGGAAATGGACATATATGGGAAATATAGTTAGTAACATAAGAAATTTTAGACTAAGCAAGAGCCTTGCCTTAATGCACAGAATTACATTTAGACTTCAGCATTCTCTTAAGACTTCCCGAGGGCCAACAGATTATTTGTCATATGTTCTAAAGGTCCTATTCAGTATCTGTCCATATATTTAGATGTCAGAAATAGTTTTGTACTATATTTCCTTATATAGTTGGAAAATAATAATACATTGTCCTTTAAAAATTATTGGCTCCAGAAGACAAACTACTTTGACCGGATAGATTATGTGGAAAACTTTGTTTCTCCAAATGAGCTCTTGCTATATGTTATAGACCCTTCATAAACAGTAAATGCCATGTGGAGTCAAGCCTTTAATCCCAGTACTCAAGAGATAAAGGTATATTTCTGTGGCTAGAGCCAACCTGAACTACCACAAGAGTTCTGGGCCAGCCAGGACTACTTCATGAGACTCTTCTCAAACAAAACAAAACTAAAACCATTAAGCTTTCCTATATTGATATTTCTGAAAAAAAAGTATGAAGCTTAAGTACACTTTGAAGTGCCACTGTAAATGTTTCTTTCAGTGGCTTCCTCCTGGTTGTCACCTGTCCTTACCTCTGCGCCTGTCCACGAATGTCTATGATTTCCTAAGACCACACACTGAAGCTTGTGATCCATGTGCCTCTCTTTCTTCTTTCAAGTCTGTTAATCTAACAACATCTACCAAATACTGACAGAACACTGTTCCAATAAAATGTCCATGTTCTAATGCCAGAAACCTATAGACATGTACAGGGTAATCAACTTTGTGAATAATATTAAGTTGTTCATTAGCTGAACTCAACTTAGGGACCACAGTCTGGATTATCTGTGACCTGAGCGTTAACAGAAGGGTCCTCAGCAGTACAAGAAGTAGATAGAAGATAATCAGAAGGTCATATGGCTGGAGGGGAAAACTAAGGCTGTGGAAGATACAATAAAGGTACCACTGAAAACAGAACAGGACTACAGGTGAAGTGAAGAAGCAGGCTTCTAGGAAGCTGGAAAGGGCAGCACAGTACATTCTATCCTAGGACTTACAGGAATTTTAGCTCATGGAGTATGTCTCAGAGTTCTAGGCTGCATAGACCTTGCAGAGGCCACTGAGTGTGCTCAGTTTGTTACAACAATGATCGAACAGACACATCATTCTTCACGTTTCAGCTTAACTAACTACTTCTCACTCTCCTCTATTAAACTTCTCATTTGTACAATACTTATCCCCTTTAATATAGTAAGGCACAGAAAAGAACAATCTCAGCTCACATAGGTCATTTGCAGTTTTTTTCTCTAATGGTATGTTATCTCCTAGAACCTCTTCCCAACCTGTAATTGTGTTGGAAAGACTTTAGCTAACTAAAGTATTGGATGCCATTGATAAGGATATTGGGAGGCCTGCCTCGTTTCTATGCATCTCAATCACCATGACTTAGTAAACAGTTTTCTCCTGCCTTGCACATCAGGAGGCAGTGCACTCCAGCATCCCCTCAGTACCAAGGCAACGATACTTTGGAAATAAAGCTTTGACACTGTGAGGCAAAATAAGCCTTTCCTGTGAGCTATCTATGTTGGTTATTTATTTCACAGTAACAGAATATTTAGCAACATATAAGAACTTTTATAGTACATTGGTAGTTGGTTCATGTGTCATCCTTAACCATAAATCTACTTATCTCTGGAGCAAGATAAAGTCCTGGTTTAGAACAAAAATCACAGTAAGTGGCAACTAAGCGAAACAATCTAAATAATGTATTTAAAAATCTAATGTTTAAGTGTAACTATTTAAAGTCATATGATTCTTTACAACAGCAATAATTCTTGATAAAGTAGGATAATAATGTTTGTAAACCAGTTCAGTCTTCTGTACAATGTACAATTTACTACTCATTTTTTTTTCTCTAAGAAACAACAAATCCTCAGATGATCTCTATTTTTGGACATTGACAAAACAATTGCTCTTAAATGATTTCATGATGGGTTTTAAAAGCTAATATTAATAAATGAATATGTTAAAAGACAAAGAAGGAGAAGAAGAAGAAGAAGAAGAAGAAGAAGAAGAAGAAGAAGAAGAAGAAG
>JADRCD010151811.1:0-19934 GCA_019843815.1 Montemys delectorum
ACACACACACACATACACACACACACACACACACACACACACACACATACACATTTTAAAAAGGTAAAATTTGGGATGGTCTTCAAGGGCAAAACCATAGGTTTCATAGTCATCCTGAGACCAGGGAGCCACTGATGCTTCGGAGGGAGCTTGCTAAGCCAAGATTTGCCTGCCCATGTGGGCAGATGGGGTGGTCATCTCTGCCCTCGATGAGGGGGCTGTACCTGTGCTCTTAAAGGGCCCTCCTCAGCCACTGCTGCTCAGCGTTTGCATTTCCTCTCCCTTTCAGGTATGCCATCTCTATGGCCAGAAAAATTGGAGCAAGGGTGTATGCCCTTCCAGAAGACCTGGTTGAAGTGAACCCCAAAATGGTCATGACAGTGTTTGCCTGCCTCATGGGGAAAGGGATGAAGCGGGTGTAAGTCCCAGAGGAGTAAGCCAGAAATCGACACAGTCAACCCCGAGGGTCAGCACATGGTGCTCCCAGGATACAGAGGACTATTCAAGCCATTCCAAAGTCTTGAACCTTGGAGACATTATCTGAAATTCCCATATTTGTTCTGCCAAGTAGCTTCTGCTATAGTTAGCAATATGTGCTTCTCTTTTGTTTTTTTTCTTTTTTTTCATCAGAAGATCTACTCGCCTACAGTTTGTTTGTTTGTTTGTTTTATTCTTTGAAATTCTACGGGGGGGGGGGAAGAGTTAAAAAGAAATTATTTCCAGATGCTCACCCTCCGTCGCCCCTCCCTGCCCTTGCGTTCACTGGTAGTCAAGGATATAAATTACAATGTTCTTAAGGGTCACCTGATCTCTTGAGCCAGTTTGATCTAGCTGCTCTTTGCCTTGTTCAGACTGGGGATCTGGAAGGGATCATCAAACTTGCCTTAAAAAAAGCCTGTCACTAGAGCCCAACACTGGATGGTCACAGCCCCTTCTCCCAGCCTGTCTCCATTCCCCCTTAGAACCACACCTGCTCTGTGGTCCCGGTTTTTTGCCAGCCTTGTCTCTTGGCTACTGGAGTATCTGACAAATTAGTCAAGGTCTCAAGAGTCTCGGGAGACTACAAAACTGGGGACTCCAGGAAAGTGTCATAGAGAGTAAAGGCCCTAGGGGACAGCATGGTGGGAACCACAAAGCACATCTACCTTTCTGAATGCATCTCCAAGCCTTTAACTCCACTTGTTAGAAAGCTGCTTATTGTGGTGTTGACAAAATGTCTGAGGGTAGTCAGAAGCAATCCTGCTCAACTTCATTTGCTTTTAGACATCGGCATATTTGATTGCTGCCCAGCCATATTACCAAATCTCACTTTGTGGGTACTACAAAAGCTTTTTGCCACCCTAAAGTTCCTGGAAGGGGGGCGTTGATATGTGCCAATAATCTATGTCCCTGCCTCACCCAAATGCTTGCACGGGCACATACACTGTGTAGCTGGATGTCAAGAGTAGAAGGTTGGCTAGGAACTGCCTGGAATTCAAAACGGAAGAGGACAGTATGAATTTGAATAGCTCCCACTAGATAAACAATTTCCATGAAAATTTACCAAAAGTTAAAAAGCCACAGAGCATTGTGAACCAAAGCTGGACTCCCTCTGCACTAGTGAAAGGCTTACTGCCATAACATCCTGCTTAGGGGCAGAAGGATGTAATGGAACTTTATTGTCCAAAGCAATGCAAATGGAGGGTCTCAGCTTCATCCCCCGACAGTGGGCTCAGGAAACCAATAGATGACTTTTCCCAGCTCCCAAGCAGTATTCCCACTGCATCTGAATGCAAAGTGTTTGTCTGTGACTTTAGTCTAAACTTCATGTAGCCTTGGATGATGTTTGCCCTTCTGCCTCCACAAAGGAAGGATATTATTGCCTTAATGGAAAATGAAGAAAAATCATGTTAAAAAAAAAAAATCTTTCCAAATAAAATGTTCCCAGTTCTGGATGTTTCCGCATATGTTTCAAGGTTGCTTGCAGCTCACTAGCACAGAGCACGTACTATCTGAGAAACCGTATAAGGGTTATGGGAGGCTTCCATACAAGAGATAGCCTTTGTACTCCAGTAACTGGCGAAACAGGACACCACACACAACTATGGCATGTGGTAAGTGGTATAGCAAGGAGAATGTTTCAGCTGAAAACTGAGAGCGTTGCATGAAAGAAGTTGAAACAAGTTGTTCAAAATGCTTTGAACTCAGTTCTGAAGATCCGGCTTGGAGATTGGTAAAATGACTTCTCACAGGAGCTGAGAAAATGTTCTTTGAGTCAATAACATCTGGGGCTTCCTGTCCCTCTGGGCTGGATCGTGCTATGGTAGGAATGGCTGTGCTTATGGGGGGAATGGGAAGCGAGTCTGCAGTTGCCAGCTCCTCCTGGGATAGACTGCTGAGACAACAGAAATTTGCCATCAGTATGGCTTGGCTCTGCCTTGACCCACAGAGAGGCTCCATTACTGTCCAGTGGCTAGGAAACTGAGCTTTTGCCTCTAAATTGTGTGCCCAGGCTTACCACTGGCTCATGTAAAAGTGGCTCTTTGCTAGACTGGATGCATTTTCAGCTCCTATATGCATGAACACTGTGTTTATCAGTGTTCCATGCACATGAAGAGGCTAATGATACTACTGGTTAGGACTAGACTGTAGCTGTAGGTTGTTCTGAAAGACCCCCGGAAGGGGAGACCCTCTCTTAAGTCACGGGAGAACATGGCCACCCAAAGACTCACAAGAGACCAATCTTGATGCAAACAGCGTGAGGTTTATTCGAGGTAAACCAGTGCACTGGGGCCGAGCTCAGGGGCAGAGGGCAGAGGAGTTTGACCCAGAGCACAAGAAGTGTAGGGTATTTAATGGAAAAGTCACGGGAGAACATGGCCACCCAAAGACTCACAAGAGACCGATCTCGATGCAAACAGCGTGAGGTTTATTCGGGGTAAACCAGTGCACTGGGGCCGAGCTCAGGGACAGGGGCAGAGGAGTTTGACCCAGAGCACAAGAAGTGTAGGGTATTTAATGGAAAAAAACACAAACCAGGGGGAGTGAGGGGGTAACCAAGGAAACATAACATAAAAACAGTGGAAAATTTCAGAGGGACCCAACCCATGATCTAGTCAGGGTCATGAGGAAAACATCCTGCATCCTCATTATTATCAAGAATGTGGTTTTATCATTGTCATTGTCATTCACTTTGTGGAACCCTGGAACCCTGATTCCCTGGAACCACCTAGATGACTTACATCCTGCCTTTGTGGTCAACTGGTTCCTGGAACTAGCTGGCCTACATTCTTGGCTCGTTTCAGAGAAAAATTTCCATGTCCTTTAAGTAAAAGCTTATACACTATATATTTCTACTAAATGGTCTTTTTAAAATTTTTTCTTCTACCCTTCAGTTCCGTGCACATGAAGAAGCTAACAGTGCTATTGGTTAGGATTAGACTACAGCTATAAGTTTTATACATAAGCACACAGACTAAAGACAGGTAAGCTTTACCAAGGAAGAAGAACCATCGTGGATGAGCGACAAGGTACTCAGTAGCCCAAGGGATATGTGTATTCTAAATGTAGCTATTTATGGTTACATTTCACTTGGGCAAGCAAAGCGAGGCATGAGGAATTGAGTCCCACTCAAGGATCTACAGTAGACAAAGGCCACTCCTTCCTCTACTTAAACTGTACCTGAAGATCTGTGGTAGCAACCACTCCCTCCCCCTCTCCCATGCTAGAGGTGTGCTTTTGAAGCTATCAGTCTACTGGAGCCAGCTGAATTTTGTCCAGCTATTATTAAAACAGTGCAGGATAAAAATTGGCACAGCAGGTATTTACAATACAGGAACAATCAGGTTCTACCCTTAGGACATGTAAAGCCCAAAGTACTATTGCATCAACTATCCACTGCTTTGTCTCAATTCCTCAATGTTCTGCCCAGTTATCAACTACTCTTACTATTTCTTTTGTATCATAGGAATATCTGTGCATGCATCACATACATCCTAAAGTGCTTCATTCCCTATCTCACGCTCTTCCACTAAACAACCTAACATTAACGTCCTCAGAGATGGAGCCACAGTGTCACATAGACTCCAGCTCACCTTTTTTTTTTTTTTAGATTATTTCTTTTATTTTTTTTGACATTATTATTACATCATTTCCCCCTCCCTCTGCTCCCCCATCCATATATCCCTCCTTTCTCTCTTTTACAATCATGGCCTCTTTTTTCACTAGTTATTTCTTTTTTTTTAATTAGATATTTTCTTTATTTACATTTCAAATGTTCTCCCTTTCCCTGGCTTTTACTCTGAAAAACCCCCTATTGCCTCCCCTCTCCCCCTGCTCACCAACCCACCCTCTCCAGCTTCCTGGCCCTGGCATTTCCCCTATACTGGGGCATAGAGCCTTCACAGGGCCAAGGGCCTCTCCTCTCATTGATGACTGACTAGGCCATCCTCTGCTACATATGCAGCTGGAGCCCTGAGTCCCTCCATGTGTACTCTTTGGTTGGTGGTTTAGTCCCTGAAAGCTCTGGGGGTACTGGTTAGTTCATATTGTTGTTCCTCCTATGGGGCTGCAAACCCCTTCAGCTCTTTGGGTCCTTTCTCTAGCTCCTTCATTGGGGACCCTGTGCCAGTCCAATGGATGGCTGTGAGCATCCACTTCTGTATTAGTCAGGCACTGGCAGAACCTCTCAGGAGGCAGCTATATCAGGCTCCTGTCAGCAAGCACTTGTTGGCATCCACAATAGTGTCTGGGTTTGGTGATTGTATATGGGATAGATTCCCAGGTGGGGCAGTCTCTGGATTGTCCTTCCTTCAGTCTCTGGTCTATATTTTGCCTCTGTAACTCCTTCCATAGGTATTTTGTTCCCCCTTCTAAGAGGGATTGTAGTATCCACACTTTGGTCTTCCTTCTTCTTGAGCTTCTTGTGGTTTGTGGATTGTATTTTGGATATTCTGAGCTTCTGGGCTAATATCCACTTACAGAGAATGCATATCATGTGTGTTCTTTTGTGATTAGATTACCTTACTCAGGATGATATTGTCCAGATCCATCCATTTCCCTAAGGATTTCATAAATTCATTGTTTTTACTAGCTGAGTAGTACTCCATTGTGTAAATGTACAACATTTTCTGTATCTAATCCTTTTTTGAGGGACATCTGGGTTCTTTCTGGCTTCTGGCTATTATAAATAAGGCTGCTATGAACATAGTGGAGCATGTGTCCTTATTACATGTTGGAGCATCTTCTGGGTATATGCCCAAGAGTAGTATTGCTGGGTCCTCAGGTAGTATTATGTCCATTTTTCTCAGGAACCACCAAATTGATTTCCAGAGTGGTTGTACCAGCCTGAAATCCCACCATCAATGCTGGTGTTCCTCTTTCTCCACAACCACGCCAGCATCTGCTGTCACCTGAGTTTCTTTACCAATCTTACATCAGATAGAGGGCTAATATCCAATATATACAAAGAACTCAAGAACTTAGACTCCAGAGAGGCAAATAACCCTATTAAAAAATGGGGTACAGAGCTAAACAAAGAATTCTCAACTGATGAACACCAAATGGCTGAGAATCACCTAAAGAAATGTTCAACATCCTTAGTCATCAGGGAAATGTGAATCAAAACAACCCTGAGATTCCACCTCACACCAGTCAGAATGGCTAAGATCAAAAACCCAGCTCACCTTTGCAATAGTTACCTTGGATTGGGTCTATGTCCAAGCTGGGTTTGACTTATAGATTATGGATGTTTAGATTGCACCAGTCTTTTTGCCCTACCAAATAAGGTCAAAGTGAATAATAATGTACCTACTTCTTAAGCATAGACTTAATTTTAATTGAATGGGTACCTACACATTTCTGACTTATTCAATTTATTACAATAGAGATTCATTTAAGTTCCCTCAAATTATATTACATAAAACCTGGGACAAATAGTTGAGCCAATCTCAATTTCTTTATTTTGTACCTAAAGATATTTTCTTAGTTAGGGTTTTACTGCTGTGAACAGACACCATGACCAAGTCAAGTCTTTTTGTTTGTTTATTTGTTTGTTTGTCATTTTTATGACAAGTGGTTTCATCCACTGAGCCATCTCCTGGCTTTAGTTTCCTGGTTTTAGTGTCATCATTATAATCATTCAGCACTTTCTTTCTTTCTTTTTTTAATATTTTAAAGATTTTTTTCTTTTCTTTTTTCCTTTTTTTCTTTTTTTTTTACTCTCATACATAATTTATTTATTTTTTTCCCTTTCCAGGTCTTCCCTTCAGAACCCCCCATCCCTTCCCCCTTCCTCTTTCCCCCTTCCCCCTGCCTCTATGAGGGTGTTCCCCCACATACCCACTCCCATCCTCCTGCTCTGGCATTCCCCTACACTGGGGCGTTGAACATCCTCAGGCCTCTCCTCCCAATGATGTTCAACAAGGCCATCTTCTGCCACATATGTGGCCAGCGCTATGGGTGGCTCCATGTATATCCTTTGGTTGGTGGTCAAGTCTTATAAAAGACAACATTTAATTGGGACTGGTTTACAGGTTCAAGGGTCAGTCCAGTATCATCAAGTCCAGAATTCAGGCAGGCATGGTACAGGAGGAGCTGAGAGTTCTACATCTCCATCTGAAGACTGCTAGCAAAATACTGGCTTCCAGACAGCTAGGACTAGGTTGTAAAAAGCCCATGCCCACAGTGTCACACCTACTCCAACAAGACCACACCTCCAAATAGTGTCTAGACATTTAGTCTAACTTACAAAGTCCCCAGAGTCTGTGGCAGTCTCAACAATGTGTTAACAGTCCAAAGTTCAAAGTCTCTTCTGAGAGCCATCCAATCACTTAACTGTAATCCTCAAATCAAGACAGGAAACCAGCTAGACAAACTCCAAACTCTATATCTCCATGTCTGATGTCAAAGCAGTCTTCAGATCTCCAATTCCTTTTTCATCTTTGTTGACTGCAACAACCTTCTTTTCCTGGGCTGGTTCCACTCCCTGTTAGCAGCATTCCTTAGGAGACATCCTATGTCTCTGGCATCTCAAAAATCTTGGGGTCTCCAAGGCAACTTCAGTGTTACAGCTTCTTGTTTCAATGTCTGGGATCCACACATGATCTTCTGGGCTCCTCCAAAGGGCTGGTGTCACTTCTCTAGCTCTGCGCTCTGTAAATTCAGGTTGATCCACTTTACTGCTGCTGCTGTTCTTCGTGATTATCCCATGGTACTGGCATCTCCAATACACTCAGGTCTTCTGCTTCACCAATAGGCTCTCTTCATGGTGCCAAGCCTCAAGTCATTTGCACGACCCCTTCAGTCCGGGGCCATCAACAACAACTGAGGCTTCACCTTCACCAATGGCCTTCCATGGCCTCTCACTGTGCCAAGACTCAGCTGCTCTTCATGACCCCTTCATGCCTTCAAAACTAGTACCACCTGGGTGACTCTTACACATTACCACGTACAGCTGTAGCAAGAATTACAACCTTGACCATCTCTGGAATACAGCTTCTTTGTGCTCTCAGAAAACACTTTCCAGAAGATTTCACTTCAGTGATGCTGGTCTCTTAATCACCACTAATTTCTTAACTCCAGCTAACCAGCATCAATTATTCCAGTTATTCCCTTCTATTTTTCACTCTACGCCAGAGCCACGTGACTGAAGCTGCTGTGTTCTGCTGCTTTCTGGGGCTGGAACATGCCCCCTGCCCCTCTTCTATTACCAGATTTCTGTTTTCTGACTCTCTCTCTCTCTCTCTCTACCTAAGCTTGGCTTTCCTGGAACTTGCTCTGTAGATTGATTTTGAACTCAAAGATCTTCATGGCTCTGTCTCCTGAACCATTAAAGACATATACCATCTTTCCTGAATTTATGCTTTTCTTCACCTAGAACCTGCTTTGTCCTGGACTCTTTAGCTTTATTCCTGTGATTAAAAGTGTGTGTTACCATGCCTGGATCTAAACTTAGCTGAGTTGGACCTTGCCCCCAAATTCCTTAATCTGTTATATCCTAGAACATAAGGTTTAGTTCCATTTCACTTCCTGGTACCCCTTTAAAGATTTATTTATTTATTTTATGTGTATGAGTACACTGTAGCTGTACAAATGGTTGTGAGCCATCATGTAGTTGCTGGGAATTGAACTCAGGACCTCTGCTTGCTCCAGTCCTGCTCACTCTGGCCCAAAAATTTATTTATTATTATATGTAAGTACATTGTAGCTGTTTTCAGACACATCAGAAGAGGGCGTCAGATCTCATTAT
This sequence comes from Montemys delectorum, assembly GCA_019843815.1. Taxonomy (NCBI): domain Eukaryota; kingdom Metazoa; phylum Chordata; class Mammalia; order Rodentia; family Muridae; genus Montemys; species Montemys delectorum. The sequence goes on from JADRCD010151811.1 coordinate 8,228, forward strand.
GAATGGTTGTGAGCCACCACGTGGTTGCTGGAATTTGAACTCAGGACCTTTAGAAGAGCAGTCAATTCTCTTAACCGCTGAGCCATCTCTCTCGTCCCCCTGGTTACCTCTTCAATACTTGAACCATATATTTTATATTTTTCCTCTCTAAACTAGCTATGCTTGTTCAAAATGCTCTTCATAGACTTAACCAGAGAACAAAGTCTCTGTTGGACTTTTTTTGAGATTTCCTTTGTCAGTTCAGTTAATATAAATCTCTTTACCTTAGACTCAGGTAGACTCTTCAGACAAGGGCAAAAAGGAGCCACATTCTTCACCAAAATCCCACAAAAACAGCCTCTAGGTCATATTCTGAAATTCTTCTCCACTGATACCTCTTGGGCCAGGTCTGTACAGTTCAAATCATAGTCAGCAACAAAGTCTTCCATATTCCTACTAGGATAGCCCATTAAGCCCAACTTAAAGCATTTCACTGCTTTCCAAAGTCTCAAAATCCACATGCCTCCAAACAAAAGCATGGTCAGTCCTATCACAGCAAAAACTCAGTCTCTGTTATCAATTTCTGTCTTAGTCAGAGTTTTACTGCTGTGAACAGATACCATGACCAAGTCAGGTCTTATAAAGGACAACATTTAGTTGGGTCTGGTTTATAGGCTCAAAGTTTCAGTCCATTATCATCAAGGGGGGAGCATGGCAGCATCCAGGCAGGAGGTGCTGAGAGTTCTACATCTTCATCTGAAGGCTGCTAGCAAAATACTGGCTTCCAGGTAGCTAGGACTAGGTTATAAAAAGCCCATGCCCACAGTGTCACACCTACTCCAACAAATAGTGTCTCTCCCTGGGCCAAGCATATACAAATCATGACAGATGTTAATACAACAAAGAAATAAAGCACACACATGCATGTACACACAGCTAAAACAAAGTGCAGACTTTAATAAAAGTATAGCAAAACTATAAATGGAATATTATGGGAACTCAAATCTCAATCCTGAATGGAGGATTTGTCGGGGAGCTTGGGTCTGATGAATGAGAAACAGACAGGAACATTGACAACTTACCTGTGTTGGTTAGTGCCTCCTATGAAGCCACACACATCCCCTGATATTTAGTAAGAGCATGAAAACTATTTCAGTTGTGGTTTATACTAGGTACTAGCAATGTTTACTGACGTGCTAAACACTGAACAGGCAGATGTGATTACAAGGAAGGTTATGAAATAAATCTACCTGGAAAGGTCTCAGCATAGAGCGGATTGCTGTCTGCCTGGAAGTTAGGACTCTGGAGTCCACATGATGCAATGGTTGGATTGGGTGACTTACAAAGTCCCAGCTAGCCTACTGATTGGATCCACGGAGCCATGCATGTACCATGAACACACGCTCGTCAAGGCTCTCCCAGGGGCACAATAACAGCCTTTTTCATAGACTGAACTCTTTGGCCATGTAAAGTAGTCTATGCCACACTGTGCTTAGTGCCTGAAACACACGTCCATGTGTCTCCAGTGTCCCTGGGACACCTATAGTGTCCTTGGGCCTCCAGTCACCATATCTACTACCCCAATCTTTATTCTTCATCCATACCAATAGAAGGCACACAGCCTTGGAGTAAAGACTAGCAGTGTTCTCATAAACCTGACATTGTTTTGGCCAGTAAGGCTTTGCAGTCCCCAAATCCAGAAAGACAGCTGGATGTGACCAATCCTCTTGTGAAATCAGTCACTCTTCAGAGTTCCCTAACAAAATTCTGGTAACAGAAATCACTTCCTTACCCTTGCCAGTAACAATAGCTCTTTTATGCAACATCCTTTCTCTCTATTTCTGAAAGACAGAGTTTACATATATATTTACATTTTTTCATTGACTTCTTTATTTATTGTCCCTATGTGCCAGCAACTTTGGTACAGAGAGGTACTCTTTGTGCTAGGAAAGGAGAATGTAAATACTATCGCAGCTACAAATTTCTTTGATCTTCAATGGTGTCCTACTTGTAAGGTGTGCTAGTGCAATGGTGGCACAAAGCTTGTGAGAGTAACCAACCAATATATGGCCTGACTGAAGGGCCAGTGCACAAGATGGACCCCATGCCTGACACTGCTTGAATGACCTGAGACTAGATAGCCCAGGGACCTAGGGTAAAGCCAAACACTACTGTTCTACTAAAGTAACAACAGTAAGTTGGTTCCTGATGACATTCTGTCATACTCATAGACCAGTGCCTTGCTCAGCCAGCATCAGAGAAGCCTTTCCTGCAGCAGATGGGAACAAATACAGCGATTCACAGCCAAACAATATACAGAGAGTGAAGAATTTGGAACACCCACCCCTAAACGGGATGTCTCAAATGCTTCCCTTCAGAGCCCAGGGAGCCCTACAGAAGAGGAGGTGAAAAGAGTGTAAGAGCCAGAGGGGGTGGAGGACACCAAGGAAACAAGGCCTCTAAACCATCAGGATCGATGTACATATGGATTCATAGAGACCGAGGCAGCATTCGAGGGGCCTACACATGTCCTTTGGACATATATTATGGTTTGCAGTTTGGTGAAACTCTTGAGTGTATGATTGAGTGGGTCTCTGTGTCTCTGTCTGTTTCTTCTGTCTTTTCTTGGGCTCTTTTCTTTCTGTTTGTTGTTTGTCCTATTCTGATGTGTCAGTTTTTGTTTTACCTTATTATATTTTATTTTGTTTTCTTTTATTATCATGAATTAGAAGGCTGTTTGTTCTTTAATGAGAGAGAAAGGAGGTGGACCAGATAGAAGGGGAGACGGGGAGGAACTGAGAGGAGTAAAGGGAGGGGAGATGTAATCAAGATATAGTATGTAAAAAAAATCTATTTTCAATAAAAGGGGAAAAATTAATGAAACTGGGTATCACATGAAGGACTCAAGCAGAGACAATCTAGTTAATGCACACTTGCTATCCACAATCCAGAGACAAAAAGGCAAGAGGGTGATAATTCTTACATTACCTGACACTTGAAAACTACAGAGCTCCACTTAAATAAGTAGCTTGGTTAACAGAGAGCTACCACACGTTATTTTGGAATAGAAATCTCTAGAAAGCTACAATGCAAGCAAATATTTCTTTCTAAAGCTCTATGGAATCTGATATAAAAGCGAATGACTTTATAGGCAGCTATAACCAAAGCACCCAGTTTATGTTCTGTTCCAGTTACATTCCAATTAAGGTGCACTTGGAAGCTGTTAAAAATTTGGGTCTCAGCCATCCCCTAGACCTACTGAACCAGCACCTACATTTTCAAAGATCCACACTTGATTCATGCCTTGGTTTGAATGTTTCTCCAAAAGATTCACATGCTGGAAATGTAATCCCCAAAGTCATATGCCAAAGTTGTCTGGAGGTGGGGTCTTTGGGAAGTGTGGTGGTTTAAATAAAAATGCCTCCCCATAGGCTCAAGGGAGTGACACTATTAGGAGGTATGGCCTTGTTGGAGGAAGTTCTTCACTGAGGGGTGGGCTTTGAGGTCTCAAATGCTCAACCCAGGTCTAGAGTGACCATTCACTTACTGCTACCTGTGAACCAGATATAGAACTCTCAGCTCATAATCTCCCAGAAGCCAAATTTCTCAAATTTCATAATTTCTCAAAAGGCCTTGGAAGCCTGTGTGCCTATCATATCAGAAAAGTTTGTAGCCTAGGGAGGTAGCCAGTTAGTAAAGTTCTCTCATCGTGCAAGAACAAAGGCCTTGTTAGTTTCATCCTCAGAACCTATGTGTACTGGCTGGTCTTGTATGTCAACTTGACACAAGCTAGAGTCATCACAGAGAAAGGAGCCACAGTTGAGGAAATGCCTCCATGAGATCCAACTGTAGGACATTTTTAAAATTAGTGATCACTGGGAGAGGGCCCAGCTCGTGGTGGCTGTTGCCATCCCTCGGCTGGTGGTCTTGGGTTCTGTAAGAAAGCAGGCTGAGCAAGCCAGAAAAGCAAGCCAGTAATCAGCATCCCCCAATGCCCATGGCCTCTGTATCAGCTCGTACCCCCAAGTTCTCAACCTGTGTGAGTTCCTGTTCTGACTTGCTCCAAAGATGGATTGTGATCTGGAAATGTAAACCAAATAAACCTTTTTCTCCCCCCTAAAATGAACTCTCAGATCCTTCCTCAGCACCATCTCTGCCCACAATGTTCCTGCCATAAGGATAATGGACTAGACCTCTGAACTGCAAGCCAGCACTAATTAAATGTTTTTCTTTGTACGAGTTGCCATGGTCATGGTGTCTCTTCGTGATAATAAAACCCTAACTAAAACAGAAGGTGCTTTGTCCACTAGGGGGTCTACCCTCATATAGAGATCAGTTGACTCATAGATCACTGGGGTAACATAAGAGTAGCTTTTACTATAAAACCAAACCAAACCAAATCAAGCAAGCTTTCTTGGTCATGCTTGCTCAGTGTCATGTTGTCTTGTGTCACCTGGTGACTCGACAGTGAAGACCCTCAGCAGAGGTAGCCCTTCGCCCTTGAACATTCTCAGACTCCATAATTATAAAAATAAAAATGTATTATTTATGAATGGTCAAGGCTGTGTCATTCAAGTACAGTCATGGAGAACAGACTGAGATGTTTCACACTCTTATCAAACACTAGAAGGAACAGAGGCCTTATTAAAGACATACCATTGACAGGAAACAAAACCAGCTAGGATTAAATTACACCTTTCCATACACAGTGAGCTTGAAGGTGTCCGAGGAATGACAAGCAAGAAAAGACACTGGAGGAGGATGACCTCTGACTTCCTTGTGCATAAGTGCTCCTGTACATTATACAAATACACAATTATATCTTACATATGTAATAATATGACACATATAATAATATATACATTATACACATATATATGCATATATACATACATACACACACACAGAGACACACACAGACACACACACACACACACACACACACACACACACACGAAAGACCAGTACAGCTGAGAGTAGGAGCTGCTATATCTTGAGAAATAAGTGGACAGTAATAAAGAAAGCTCAGGAGAGTTTTCCACACTTTAAAGTACAGAGGAAGCACCTGGCATTTGCCACTACAAACACCCCATATCTTTCTCTGACATTCAGTTCCTCCCTACAGGGCTAATGGAGCCTCTAATTTGCCCCTCAGAGATTCTATAGCTTGTGATTCATGCACCACATTGGAGAGGGCTTGGCTGACTCAGGTCAACTGCCCAAGCATCCTGGCTGCTCATTGGAATCGCCATAAGAACGTTAGAAATAGTTTATGCTTGTAATCATCGCCCCAACATTCAAATACAGTTGGTTTAACATGGATATGGAAAAGTTCTGCCAGTGACTGAATACGCAGGGACATTTGAGAACTACTGTTCTATATCTGGAGTACGGCTCCAAAGGCCTGGTTGGAGCACCTCAACAGGCAAATAGAACAATCAAAGTGAATATGAATTCATGAAACCGTCCCAACAATAATGCTTGCTCGCGCCACTGCTCTAGTCAGCCAGCCAATGAGTACGCACCTGTCTGGGTTGCCAGGCAACCTTCTTGGAGCTGGCAATCTCAGGCTCAGTTTTGCTCACCAAAGCAAGGAAATTGGAACCCGGGATTGAGCTGTCTGCTTTCGGTTTTTTAAAATGTCTTTTAAAGTGTGTCTTCTTTCCTCCCCTTTAGAAATACAGGAAGCCAGATACCCTAAGAGTTGGTGTAAATTATAACACGGATTCATTTTCTATGAATAAACATGAGAGAGAACGTGTGAAGCGTGAAAAGATCTATCAATTATGTTCTTCAAAGCCTCCCAAGATTATGCAGCTTTAATGGCTGAATAATTTTGAAAAGAAAGCTTAGAAATTGAGCTGCACCTGAACTCTAATTTAAAAAAAAAAAAAGAGCATCAAATTAATTGGCTCTCAGCGCTTCTCTAACAATGAGTCTGAAGTACGCGTCTGAAACTAGCTGGTCGAGGAGGCCATGGCTAGGCCTTTTTTCTCACTGCTTGACGCTGGGAGAAACTCCAAACAGCAATCATTAGAGAAACTTCTGCCTTAATAAAGAGGGTTACAAGGATTCATAAAATCCTTGTTAGGTTATTTTTGCCACCTAATATTCCAAATTAGCTGGAGACACGATCCATGAATGAAAGGAGCCCCACACTGGGGCCATGATCCAATTGGCTGAATCTGCTAGCCCGTCTCTTTGCATGGTAATTCACCACCTGAACTAGCAGAGGATGAGGACCAGCTGTTTTGGAATTGTGATGGGCCACATAAGCTTCTGAGCAGAGCATGCACTGGCCCACCGTCACGCTTTTCCACTTAACCTCTTTAAGATGAATGAGCTGTGCTGACCACCTGTTTTGCCAATTGCTTTTAGATGTTACCCAGTTCAAACCTTATCACAACTCTCTGATATAGACTCACTTGAACAGTGGCATATGTACTCCCCCATACAAAACCCAAAACAGAGTCAGACACATGATTCTAACCAACATTTCTCTCTGCCTATGTGCACATAAATGCATATACACACAAAGTGTACGATATACAGGATATATGCTATCGTATATTTCATGGGGTGTGAGAAACAGGCATAGAAAAAGAGAACAGAAGCTTTCTGTTCAAAATGAGCCTGCAAACCAGAGCAGCGTGACACCGACTTTAAGAAAATGTTATAACTAAGTTCTCATCATGATCTGAGAGAGAGGCCAGCAGAGAGCCAAACATAGGCAAGGCCCTGGAGTTCATTCACAGGGAGGCAGAAAGGAGAGGAGAGAGAGAGAGGCAGGACAAAGGCATGGAGGAGGAAAGGGAGCCGTAAGCAATCTCACTGTAAATGATGGAGCAATAAAGTTGTTTTACATAGTATGTTAAAAGTAATGACAAAAAAAAAAACCCAAAATTGGTAACTATAGAAACACCCTATGAAAGATTTTCAGTTGCTGAGATGATTTTCTGTGATTATGATATCTGTTTGAATGAATCTGAAGATAGTATGAGAAATGGAACATTCAGGGACAAAGGTTATGATTTTCTAAATGGTGAATGGATAGTCATAGGACATAAAGGAGTGACTGACAAACTCCAGTAACAGTAACAGCTGAAGAAATAAGGATGGTTTACAAGACAAAAACAAAAAACCTAAATTCTCAAATCAAAAGATAGTAAAACAAAACAAAACAAAACAAAACAAAACAAAAAACAAATACACTTCTAGGCCAGAGAAACATGCCTGAGTTGCATCAAGAAGAAAGCACAGCTAGCATGCCAGGAGTGGCACTGATCCTGTCAGCAGATTCCCTGAGAAAAGGGAACCTCAAATGAAAAAATGCCTTTGTGAGATCAGGTTGTAGGCAAGCATGTAGTAATTTTTTTTAAAAAAAATTATTTATATATTGACTTTAGAGCCCAATATCAGCCCCCACACACACATATCCTCACTTCCCCCACCCCCATACCCTGTCCCTTTCTCCTCTGAGAAGGAGGATCCGTAAATGTACCACATTTTCTTTATCCATTCTTCAGCTGAGGGACATCTAGGATGTTTCCAGTTTCTGGCTATTACGAATAAAGCTGCTATGAACATAGTTGAGCAAGTGTCCTTGTGGAATTGTGGAGCATCTTTTGCATACATGCCCAGGAGTGGTATAACTGGGTCTTGAGGTAGACCTATTTGCAATTTTTTGAAAAACTGCCAAATTGATTTCCAGAGAAGTTGTACAAGTTTGCACTCCCACCAGCTGTGGATGAGTGTTCCCTTTGCTCCACATCCTTGCTAGCATGTGCTGTCCCCTGAGGTTTTTACCTTACCCAATCTAATGGGTGTAAGGTGGAATCTCAGAGTCATTTTGATTTGCATTTCCCAGATGATTAAGAATGTTGAACATTTCTTTAAGCGCTTCTTGGCCATTTGTGATTCTCTGTTTAGCTCTGTACCCCAATATTTTTTTTTTTTGGTTTTTTTCGAGACAGGGTTTCTCTGTGTAGCCCTGGCTGTCCTGGAACTCACTCTGTAGACCAGGCTGGCCTCGAGCTCAGAAATCCTCCTTCCTCTGCCTCCCAAGTGCTGGGATTAAAGGTGTGCGCCACCACGCCCAGCTGTACCCCAATTTTTAATTGGGTTATTTGGTTTGCTGTTGTCTACTTTCTTGAGTTCTTTATATATTTTGAATATTAGCCCTCTGTCAGATGTAGGGCTGGTGAAGATCTTTTCCCAGTCTTTAAGTTGCCATTTCATCCTATTGACGGTATCCTTTGACTTACAGAAGTTTTTCAGTTTCATGAGGTCCAATTTATTATTTCTTGATCTTAGTGCCTGAGCCATTGTTTTCTGTTCAGGAAGTTGTCTCTTGTACCAACACATGGTGAGTGGTAACACCTCTGAGCTAATGGGTCTGTGTTTTATAAGCAGCCTGAGCAAGCCATGAGGAGCAAGCTAGTAAGCAGCACTCCTCCATGTACTCTGCATCGGCCACTACCTCCAGGACCCTGCTCAGTTTGAGTTCCTGCTTTGGCTTCCCTCAGTGGACTGATTCAGTATATGTAAGACAAATAAACCCTTTCCTCCACAGGTCATGATGTTTCCTTACAGCAATACAAACCTAGCTAATACAGTCAGACACAAAGAAATTAAAAGATCGTGCCACCCTGTAGATTGTTTTTAAAGGAAATATCCAGTTACTTCGGCAGAAAGAGCTATAATTCAAAATCTATTGACTTTCATACTATCTTTAGCAAACACAGAACATAAAATATATAGCACAATATTTATTATATTTGTCAAAAAAATCTTATCACTTGTGCTAACAAAAGATAAAATTCATACATACATATGTATCTATGTGAATAGATACAAACATACAGGTCCTCATAAATAAACATTAAAAACCAGTACAAATGTATACTCAGAGACTGTGGCAGCATGCACAGGGCCTGCACAGAACCAAGCTGGATGGAGTCCCCTTACTCAGAGAGAGAAGAGGACATGAGCTCCCATACCTAACCAAGGAGCTATAACTGCTTGAAATGAAAAGTTAGTTTTCTTCAATGGTGTCTCACTGGATATACAAATCAGGCAGGCTCCATGCCGAGCAGTAGATGATCAGCTCAAAAAGAACTCACCAGTATTTTTGTAGCTTTTTTTTTTTTTTTTTTTTTTTTTTGGTCTCATATTGGTTTGTTTGGGTTGTTTTGTTTTACTTTACTGGTTTTTAGCTTGTATATTATGGTTTCTGATTTTGTGTTTTTATGAGTTTGTGTGTGTATATGTGTATTTCTTGTGCTTTTTCTTTATTTCATTTTATTTTGCTTTACTTGTTTGTTTTTTTAAATTTACCTGTTTATTTTATGGGGTGGGGGAAGAAGGTGTGGAGGTGGAAGGATGGGGAGGTGGGGAAGCCCCAGGAAGAGGTGAGGAAGAAGAGGTCATGACCAGAATATGTTGTATGAAAAAAAGGTTCATTTTCAATGAAAAAGAAGAGTTATCTGGGCTAGTTTCCTCCTCCTCTTCACTGTGTCTGCTATTTACTTGAAACCTAGATTTATTTGTTCTTGTTTGTATTCATCATTTAAATTTATGTTCCTTTATTTTGGGGATGTGAAAACACAGCATGCTCCTATTCAAAAGGTTTATTCAGATGCATGTCTCTCTTTCTTTCGCCACCGCTGCTTTGTACTCTCTCCACACATGCCTGCTGCTTGAGAGCAAACCCACCGATTTATGATCTATCCTCCCCAGGTTTTGCTTTACAGAAACCATTTTCAGGAGAAGTCGTCTTAACCCAGTGACTTTGCTTTGGTGGCTTTAAATCTCAGGGAAGTCTGAATCATCCAGGTTTTTTGTGTTTTTTTTCTTTCTTTCTCAAGTGTCTGTTGTGGAAAAGCCGGATGGACTAATATGTAAGTTTCCCTGCCCTAATCTCAGGAACATTTAAGTGCACTTACAAGCCGGAATGTGGGGGAGGCTGTCAGGACTCGGTCTGCTTACAGACTGCAGGTGCCACCTGAGGCTAAACGGGATGTCAGATGGTGTTCAGTGATGGGTGATGGGCCTTCATGGAGGTGGTGGCTACCCTGATGATGTTCTCTGAACAAGCGTAACCCAGAGCTACCTGAACTCTTTACTGCTTGTACCAGCCCCATAGCAACCATGATGATGAGCCTATCTTTCCCTGTGGTTAAGAAAGATTTTTTTTTTTTTTTAATGGAGACTCCAGGGTCCTCTACACAGACTCTGCTGCTCAGCTTTTTAAGCCACACTATGAAGAACTCACCTTCTATCTTCACCTAAATTGAAAGTGTTGACAAGGACATGGCCAGGGGAAGAAAGCTTTCTTCTTCCCCGTGACATGAACCAGGATCTTCTCGTCAGTCTTCATGGCTGCGAGTCTTCAGTGAGTCAGACCATATCCCCTGAGAATATTCCAGGCCTTCCTCTCTGAGGGATTAATCATCTCCTAGGTGTGTCTACTCTGCTATCCACAGGCTACAATGCATTTATAAGAGGCCAAGGTTAGCGATAAGCAAGGGCCAGTGTAAAATCACAAATTTACTTACAACATTATGAACCTTTTTGAATTTGTTTTGTTCAGTTGCATGAACTTTATGTATAATGTCACGCCACAATGCCAGGATTAAGGTTATCTACACTAGACACGATGAGTGTGTTCGCCATGATCTGTGGTTTTGTTTTTTGAGGGTTTAGTTATCACACAATCTGACTAAATATATGTGTGTGTTTCTTTTAGACTGTGGAAATGGAAGCTAAGTCAACTGAGCTACGGAAACCAGAGGGAACGTGCTGTTACACTTTAACCAGTGTGTAAAGAAGACTCTTAGGCAATTAGTTATCTGGGACTTTCTCCCCAAGGAATTTGGCTGCTCAGCAAGTCACTGTTGGGATGAAGCTTTATGGCCTTGGAGTCCTGGTAGCCATCATCTTCTATGAGCAGCATGGCTTCGCCTTTCAGAGGTAACACCAGGGGCCTAGATGGGCTGGGTCCTTCCCACAGTGCAGAAGTAGTGTTGGGATGGAGAGCCAACTGGGTAGAGGTCAGTTCCTTCAGAGACTTGAAGTGATTTGGGGATAACAGGGTATCAGTAGGTTTTTTGTTTTTGTTTTGTTTTTTCCTCCTTTCATTTTACCAGTGTGATAAGTATGTATATTCAGCGGCTATGGAGATTAAATAAACAAATTGGACCTTGACTAATCAACTGTTTCTTCACATAACACATGATTTAGATTCTTCCTGCCTTAACAGATAGATGTATGAACTAAATAATTTTATCTTCATCTTCTTCATAGAGCACAGGAGGGGGGAAAGGTGAAGGTGTGAGGTAGATCTGGATTGTATCCAATCATTGAGCACACGCCATGAGAAGAAGCTAAGTTACAATGGACAGATAGAACTTAGCTATTTCTTCCTTAGCTTCGTGGAGTGATTTCCTGAGGATCTTTGGCTGTACACTATCAGAACACAAAAAAATGCATGTTAGGGCACACATAGTACATGATATAACAGTTGCAGCCTACCTGCTGAGTTATAATTATTAACTAGTCAATGCTAAGCTTTAAAATTTACATATAACTTGGAATTAGTATACTTTTTCTTTGTTTTGCAACTATAACCCTTTTCTCCTTGTCTTTGAGATGGGTCCTTGTCTTCCTCTTACTGAATCCTGAGGAGAGACAGCATGTGATTCCAGTGTGTGTGTGTGTGGGGGGGGGG
>JADRCD010151840.1:0-12998 GCA_019843815.1 Montemys delectorum
TGTGTGTGTGTGTGTGTGTGTGTGTGTGTGTGCTTGAGTACATGTGCACACACATCATACACAGAAAATAAATAAAAAGTTAAGTACTATGAAAAGAAAGAAAATCCTGATTAACATTTTCTGAGTGAGCTCTATATTTTGAAAAATGTTTTTTAAAAAGTTTTTAAAATATCCAAAATTCAAAGAAAATTTCATACATTTTAATAAATATAAGTAATTTTCAATTGAAAAGATCTTGTAGTGCTAATAGTGGTAAGAATTTGTAAATTTGCTGAAGCTCACTGAGATGCATACTTTAAAGTGGTTTAAATGGTAAATTTTGTATGAAATGAGTTATAGCTCAATAAACAAATGACTCTGACAAGTAAAAGCCAAGCATACTTCTGAGTGTCAGTCTGTTTTGATGTGTTTGTTTTAGAAAACTAACAAGGGCCCCTGTACTAAAGATGCCTCTCCTCCTTAGGAAGAAGAGAGCATGAACTTCCTGAAGGTGGACATCTCTTTCATTATTAACTATCTAACCACCCTGACAGTCTCCTAAGAGGCCAAGTCGTTATCTCAAAATAGTACAGTGCTCTGACTGCTTCTGTGAGGCACAGAAACGATGGTATATGAAGAGAACACAACAGCTATAGATAGTAAAGAGAATGAAAAGGAGAAATGTCTACTCCAAGATTGAGTCTAATTTATGTAGTTTTTCCATATATTATCTATTGCCTATAGAATTAGCGTTTACTAATGCTGGACAAGTTGTCTTACTTTGACGTATAATACTCAGTGTACTAAATACTCCAAAAAGACAAAAAAACAACCAACCAACCAACCAAACAAACAAACAAAAAAACCCTTTACTCCTGATTCAAATCATTCGGAGGGCATCACTCTATCATCATCTCAGTTATATGGGGAAGAAGAGCGAGGGAGAGCCCACTTTCTCAAGCAGAGCCAGTATTTGTAACTCTTAGTCTAACCTAGTCTGCAGTCTCTAACTGTTTTACAGCCTTTTGCCCCAAAACCACTGGAAGTCAAAAGCTACATGTACCCAAAGTATGAAGTATATGAAAAGAAGAAACTAAGTATATTACAAACAGAACCAGAGCCATTAAAAAACCCTAAATTTGTAAATCTGGAGTATAATTAATATACTTAATGACAAGGTCTCAATCTTTCCAAAACTTCTTTAAAAAATAATCTATTTGTAATATCCTCCACTAGAAAGGAAGAAGTATCTTACGCCTTCATTAATGGATAGTTTTTTAGGTCCTAATCAATTATTTATAAGTTAACATATATGTTAATGTATTAATGTTAGTTGATCAAACAATTACAATTACAAAACATACAATGTTAATTTAATCAAACAATGTGTTAAGGAAATGTTTTAGAAAACAAAAGTCCAAGAAAGTAGAAATAATTTTAAGACTTTTAATTTTAAAAGTTAATAGAAGAAGAAAGGTGCCATATTGGTTAGAAAAGGGAAGGAGGGAATAAAAAAAATGTAATTAAATGAAGTAGCTCATACATCAACAGCAGAAAAAGCAAAACCAGGAAACAGAAATGAAGAGCATTACTAAGAGCTGTAGAAGAGCTATGTTTCTATAAGCTGCCATTAAAAGGAGCACAGGACCAGTCCATACTTGTAAGATTAGCTGTGACCATTCAACTTAGCAGGCCTGTTAGAAACAAGTGCAGGTCTAAGCACGGCAATTATAGAAAGGCTGCACTTCAGGGTAAACAACCAATTTTGTATCTTCACAAAATAAACTTTCAAAGCCAAAACAATCTTTGGGTCTTACATTACCAGTGTTTGTTAAAAATACATAGAAACCAAGAACTCTATTGAGACTTGCAGAGAGGGCCAAGATGTTCATGTATGATCCTAGAAGCTGCTCCGGTTCCCAGATGGCATCTCCTGAAGTCCTGGTGAAATCCCAGGGAGTTTCCCTAAATGTCTAGGCAGCCTAGTCTTCCAGATGGAAAGCCCCGTGATGTTCCAATCACAAACACTTAAAAACCAATTCATAGATTAACAAAATTAACCCTTTCAGAAACACAAAATGAACAAAAGCACTGTCTCCGGTCAATGAGTCAAGTGTGTACATGTTCTTAATCACTTACAATACTTCTAGGACACCCAGACTTATTCTGATGACTACTATACTTACTACTATCAACAGCCTCATAGCATGAGCTGGCTCCCTTGTCTGGAGAGACTACACAGCTATGCTCACTCTGAGCAAACCATCAAAGAGTTTTGAGACAGTTAATTCACACTGGAGAAAGGCTGGCCAGAAAAGTGTGGAGAGTTTTGATTAACTAAATCTAGTGTCAACATCCATTTTCTATGAGCAGAAAAGGGTTTGTTATGTGTTATTTGTCAATTATTTACCTTTTCAGAGACACTTTATTCTTCACTTGTAGCAATTGGCTTCACACTAAATTTTCCCACTCATGAGAGATAATCTGTACCCGGAGCCAAGGAGGATGCCAGGAAAAAAGTATATGGCAAATAAAGTCATCGTGATGACTTTTAATCCTCCTTTTAGATAAGACTAAAATAATATTTCTAATATGAGCAGTATATAGTTTCTAGACACACTATTTATGCATTTCTAACTACGCTCAGCACTTGATGTATCAGCTGGTTCCATGAGGAAACTTGAAACGGGTCAGGAAACATAAAGAGTGAATTACGACTTCCAAACCTGTCATTTACATGCCGTTACTCACTAACGTGTGGACTCAAGATCAAACTCTAGTCAATTTCCTGTTATCATGTGCAAGACGTTTAACACGTCCCAGGTTTTCTCAAACCTCCACATTTACATGATTTACAGTAATGTTTACACAATGAAGGCAAGTGCTGGTCTTGCTTTGCTTATGTAATTTATTGAGCTTCCTTAAATATCATACCTTCCCAACCTGAATTTCTTCTTTTTTGAATAATTTCTTTTTATTTTATGTAAATTTGTTTTGCCTGTATGTATGTATATGTGAGGGGATATTGAAGTTACAGACTGTTATAAACTGCAAGGTTGGGTACCGGGACTTGAACTTGCTCTGGCAGAGCAGTTATTGCTCTTAACCACTGAGTCTGAGCCATCTCTCCTGCCCCTCAACTTACAGTTCTTATCTCCTATTCAAGAGAGAGATTTGGGAACTGTTTCTTTGGTACTGGGAACACAACCTGAAGAAAGCAGCACTTGATCCCAGCTATCTGAATGGGACAGGACAAATCAGGTCTGGCTAGCTCTGCTCAAAGCTGGCAGGTAGTGAAGCGTCAAGGGGCCTTTCAGACCCATGGTTGATCAGCACTGGAAACTTTTCTAGTACAAGTAGCAGACATGAAATTATAAATTAATCAAGTATTTCCTAAATGCCTACTCTGTGCCAGGGATTAGAGATAGAGAGTGTGAGGTGAATAGCATACGGCAGAATTTTAACCTAAAAGGCAGAAAGAGATTCATAGCAAATGGGGTGGATGCAAGATGCTAGGATCTACAGACTTAGTCTTGCTTCACTGTTGAAAGAGTGAAAAGGGACACAGGTTAAAGTCAACTTCACTGATGTAGGACAAAAAGGTTCTATTTCAACTGAAAAAAAAAAGTGTAATCACACAGAAATAAGTGTCCAAACCACGACTACCACAAGAAGGAAATAGCACTTACTCCTTTGTCTTTATGGAAATGGGGACATGCCTTCTACTGTTATTCTTTACCACTGCAGCCAGAGTACAGGGCTGGGAACCATTGACTCTCCAGGACTGCAGTGTCTAGCCAAGAGTTTATACTTTACAGCACACTTCCACTCTGGCTATTGCCTGAAACTAATCTTGCAAAAAGTATTTTCAGTTGCATTCCCAGGAGGATTGATGCCCTTCCTTTTTCATAGTAATAATCCTTTTCTCCATTGCTCTATTAGGCCTTGAATCTGAATCCCATGCCTGACTTTCTCTTATTTTTGCTTGTTCCTCCTTGGACTCTGATGTCTCACTATCCTCAGTCTTGACTAAACTAAGAAGCAGACAAAATAGGCTTGGCTTTGTCATGTTCTTAGTGTTCTCAGCTCTATGTTTGTCTGTTGTTCTTATGATGCCAAATAACCTCAACCTTACTCTGAGCAGAAAATCATTTGAGTCTGTTACATACTATGAGTAAATAAAACTTTTATCCCCACTGATTCTACAAGAAAGACCCAGGAGCATAACACAGCTCTCATCCAGTACAGCAATGAGGGACAGGGGTTGGAAAGATCAAGGCTGTCATGTAGCCACAGCAGAACAGAACAACGCATGAAGAGATAACTAAAGAAGGATATGCTGAATCTGAAGCATTTTAAATTACACTCATGGAGTGGCATTTGGGAGCCCTCTTTGCTTGTCTAATGGTTTTCATGCCTGCCAGATGCACCACTATAATTAGATTCGCTACAAGTTGAAAAGAATGGCCGATGAGTTACATCTTTCCTAAACACCCCCAGAAGAAATCTGAGGTTCCTGACAATTTATGTGTAAGAAAGCTGACTATAGTGTGAGAGTGAGGGAGTAAATGACTGTGAGAAATGAACAAAATAGTTATATGATGATAATGTATCACTTTTCTAAGAGCATAGAAACTGAAGCAAAAATATCTACATTACTCAACAGGATTCAATGAGAAGCAATGAACTTGCTATCATATAGAATTAGAAAAAAAGACATTCAACCTGGTTGCAAACAATTTGTCTACTTTCTGTTCCACTTGACTCTCATTCAAATGTAAGGTGTTTCAGCTCTCCTCACTGGAGAGTTCAGGGACGCCAACCAGCAGAAGCTCTGAAGTGCAAGAGTCATTCCCAGGGGCTGCTATCATACACAGGCTCAGTCATTACTCTTGAGTACAGACCCATTTCAAAGATGAGGTGGGCAGGGCTGACCTGCCTACTCATACTTTAAAGAGTTATAATTTGTTATGACAGAACAAGGAAAAAGTAGCTGTCAGTTCTACTGCCGTTTCTGTCATATGTTTTAAAAACTGATACATCTCCTGTAATCACACTGTGGTGTTTTTTTTTTTAATATTAACTCAGTGAAAGCTTGCTTGGTTTTATCACGCAAACAATTTATGAAATTATAGAAACAGACTGAACACAGCAGTTCATTTGTTGAAGCAATTATCCAGATCCTTGTCAAAAAAGGGGAAGAAAAGCACAAGAGGACACTGTGATGCTCAAAACTGGTTCTAATTCTATCTCTAATATGTACAATAT
Organism: Montemys delectorum; assembly: GCA_019843815.1. NCBI lineage: Eukaryota > Metazoa > Chordata > Mammalia > Rodentia > Muridae > Montemys > Montemys delectorum. Next base: position 5,248 of record JADRCD010151840.1, read on the forward strand.
GTCTGTGGTTGTGCTGAATTATGGTAATAAACTGCAGCTTAAATATATTTGTCACAACACAAAGGAAAGATACTATCAATTGTCCTTCCAGATATTTCAGTCAACAGGCATCCAGCCTAAGTCACCTTTATGGCCCACAGATGAAAAGAAAGGTGGATAAGACAGTTTTCCTAAGAGAATCAAAGGATTTCCTTCTGATATTTCGAATTATCTGGAAAATAGCTGTAAAGCACAGTGCAGCACAAACGCCATTTTTAAATGACATGTAAAAATCCAACTCTTTACTTTCATTCTACTGTTTTGGTTTGGTTATCAATCAAAACCAAGACTCCTAAAAGCAGCTTCAGAGGGGGAGGCAGGTTGGAGTACCTGTTACTTGGAAGGTGGAGTTGATAGATAATGTTTCACAGTAGGGCTATCATTTCAATGACTGAATAAAGACAGAAAACCAAGGTGAGGACATCTTCACTCTAAATGCTAGTGATCCAAGACATCCACATCTTGCTGTTGCAGCTGCTGATTTTGTTTTTGTTTAGGATTTAGTAACTAGTAACTTAAAAGAACAGCATTATAAAACATATCAACAAATGTTTACTAGAAATCTTTGTTCAATTCTCTAAAATAAAAGTTGTTTGATTTTAAAATAACCTATCAAGGACAATTATTGACTGAAGTCAATTCAACTTTCAAAATTCACATACACACACACACACACACACACACACACACACACGTCATATAAATAGTTCTCAAAACATACCAAGGAAATTTTTTTCTCCATACAAAAGCAAGTCTAGCTTTTTTAACCTAGACTGTATAACTCCAGCAAAAGTACAGTATTGAATATTTCCGTTTAATTACTTTAATAGCGAGTCTGAAGGAGAAGAGAAATCTAACACCAAAATAAAATGAAGTGCTAAGAAAACAGAAGCTAAAAAATCCAGGCTCAAATTATGAATTGTGTAACAATATGTTACACACAATAAAATGTGGATGTCTTGCTTTCTCCCAACATCTGGAGATAGTTTAGTATACCAATTTCCAGAAACCAAGCAATTGTCCGGCCTGACTAGCCCCTTTCATTCACAAATAAACAATTAATGAAATGGGCAACTAATTTTCCAAGTGTTCATATTCATTAGGCTGTTTCCTGAGATTAAGTGTCTGCCTTATGACGGAAGACGGCGTACACTAACCATCTCCTACTGTTTCCCATTCCCCACTCACTTTTCTTGCATTAAAGTTACACTGGATTTCTATTTTATTTCTTTGTAATACACAAGGAATTGAAAATATAATCCTTCCAACTATACAGAGTAAGAAGTAAAAATATTAAACATGATAAGAGTCCCCCAATAAATTTTTAGGTAGAAATTTTAATCTTGTAGCTTCACAGGCTCAATAAGTAGTCCTCAAAAATGTACTACATGGCAAAGCCCTGATTTGTAAGCGTGTATGTCCTCAAGGAATTTACACCTAAGCACAGAGATAACTTTAACTACACATAACTATTAAGTGGGAGGTGATCAATGTGACAAGAAAGAGGTAAACAGAATGTTCCCGGACTCAGAGAGGAGACTTCTCTGGGGTGTAAGAAAGGCTTAGTGAAAGAATCAGATAGAGGATGGGCAGACTTTCAGGAGGTGCTGACTCAAGGTCTTTGAGGTCAGGAAACATATCGCGTTTTACTTGATAGCCTTCCCCAAACAGACCTTTCACCTGGACCCTCAACGTTTATGCAGAAGGAATTTCACTGAAATCAATGTCAGCATATCAAGACGGGAAATGAATGTCATCCAAGGAGATATGTATTGTCAACGGGATACAGGTAAGACAGCATAGACCAAGAACATGTAACTTACAAAGTCCAGAGCGCGAAACACTGCGTCGCAAAGCATTGTTCTACAGACCCATTCATCTCCTGTAAATATCACCTACATTTTTCCAAATGTGCCTACAACCTTTACTTCCCTCTTCCCTGTGAATTGGGAACTTAAGCTTCAAGTTCGCATTACGTTATTGGGTGTCCACTTTTCCCACCATGTCCTCATACAAGTCATTATCTTGTATCTTCTATCAATCTAGCTCTTGTCTGTTATTTCAGAAGATTCAGTTATCAGCTAACAGAAGGAAAAAAGAAAATGCTCCTTCGCTTCTGCGAAAGGTATCCTGCAAGAGTAAAATAAAAATGACATTTCAAATTTTGAGACATAAAGAACAGTAAGAAAATCCAAGCATAGGACTAATACAATGCTTACAGTGCCAGTTGCATATAAATCTATTTAATATACTTTTATAGCATTAAAATATGGATCACACATGGAAGAAATAACGCATTGTGTTAAAGCAATAATCAGAAGTCTGTTATACTTGACTAGGGAGCAAACCCTATAACAATTCTACCCTAACCCTAGGACCAGAGACCTTTTACTTAAAATCAGTTTAAATTCAAAAAATAAATACTAATTATAGCAAAGGATATTATTAAAACCCAGGAGCAATGGCAGGAGTGGACCATCCCATGACCATGAAGGTCCCCGGGACAATTATCTCTGTAGCAACCAAACAGATATACAAAGGACATCAGTAATACCATTCCTCCCACTACTTAGATTTTAAAAAAAAAATCAATCCTTCCTGTCGCTTTCTAGTTTCCAGATAAATAATAGTTAGTCAGCATGAGGTGGAGGTGCCTAGATGCTAGCAGAGGCTGGACTCAGCATGCCCCCTAAATGCGTATCCTTGAATTCAACTGGAACATAGAAGCTGAGATGTGACAGTTCCATCCAGGTATATCATAGAGTATTGCAAAATTGCACAAGCTGTGTCAGACTTTAGTGTATGTACAACTAACAGTCTAGGTGATATCACATGGCACTTGTCTTAACAACAACAACAACAACAACAAACAACAACAACAACAACAAAAGGACAAGTCACCAAAGGAAAAGAGTCGAATATAGTATCTTATGGAAAAATATAGAATCTGTTTTCTGGATCAGGTACCCTAACTGTAAGCCTAATGAAATAAGGCTGAAAACACAACTATGGTATGTCCCACAAAATCCTACATATTAACACTGGAAACTAAAATCTAAGTGTTAAAGTAGATCATCACAAAATTCAGAGAAGAGTAAAAGGTCATAGCAGGGGACAGGCAATCCTGGGATCAAGAGGGTGAATCCTACATAAACAATTGGTTAATGGAAAACTCAAATATCTTTCTTGAATATTAATTCTGAATGCCTTGATACAAAGGATGGGGACTTCTTGTCCCCAGCCTCTGACTTTCAGCATTGTGCTCAGCACAGAATAACCAAACGAAAACACACATGCTTCCACACACACTCAATTTACAGTGATGGCTTCATTTTAAGAACAACAAAATACTTGGAAAACACTTGTTTAGATTAAAGGAAGAATTCAAAGGATCCTACCTACGTAGAAGCTGGGCAGATGACTTAAGTCAGTAAAGTCTTTGCTGCACAAGCATAAAGTTGAGTCTGAGTCCATGCATCCATATAAAAAGCATGACCAAGTTACGCTTGCCTTTAACCCAGCACTAGGATGGGATTGAAGTCAGAAGCAGGCAGATTCTCAGAATTTAGTAGTCAGCCAGCCTAGCTGAATTGGTGAGTATCAGATTCAGAGAGAGAACTTTTCTCAAACAGTAAGATAGAGGCCAATTGAAGAAAACATCAAACATCAAGCTCTGACTTCCACTTGTACATGCCATGCACATACTAGTGAACACAGACTCCAAAACACACAAGAATAAAAAATTTCTATCAACATAAATTATTTTAATATCATGTTTGTATCTCTAAGAAGAAAGCAGAATGTTCTTTTACAAACATTTAAGATCATTAAATTGAAAAGTACTTTGTAATAGGCTTGTGGTAGAGCTCAATGATGGATCCTTGTCATGGAGGAGCAAAGCCTGGTCACATCCCCAATACCATAACTGAAAAGCCATACATGTCTTTCCCATATGAAAAAAAAGATGGTGGATAGATGATGGGTGAATGATCGATGGAAGATGGATGGATGAATGATCAGGTGGACAGATTGACAGTTAGACGGATGGATGGATGGAACTAAACTAAAACCTCTGTAAACACATTCTACTACTAGCTAAGGATTATTTGCTAACAAGGATGACAACATCCAAGAAAGAGGATGTGACATGACCAACACAACCATTCCCCTTAATGAATGCTTGGAGAAGCTCTTTAGTAATATAGAAGGTCAATAATTTTGCATCCAATAATAATGATGACCTTGACCAGTTTTCAAACTCTTATATGAGCCATACCACAGGCTACATCCATGGTAATGTTGGTCAGGAAACACCATCCCATATATGCAAACCGCCCCCTGCCATAATGGATCTTTTAAATTGAAAGAATCTGAGAAACAGCCATCAAGAACACTCTGCCATTCCTTTGCCCTCTTCTCCGAAGCAGATTATAGGATGCACACATGACTGGAGAAATATAACTGAGCAGGGCATGCTCTGCTGTTTCTTCCAGCTCACTACTCTTATCCATAGTCTTGTTTGTTTATTTTCCACTAATTGTCTATTCTTTATCAAGCCTAGCAAAAACCATTGAGTTTTCATTGATCTTTTAGGACTTTATTTCCTTATAAAAACACTATATATCATGTAAAAGTCAGACTATAAATGCTTGGACACGTTTTGCTTGCTGATCTACCTTTTCCTAAGAGGGGCCCCAGCCAAAAGGTTAGAAGGCTGCATGGGAAGGGATAATTTTCCTTCTTCAATAAAATATTATTTTCTGTACATGAGCTAAATTGAACTGTCACCACAGCTTCTCTCTGTACACAAACAAGAAAGAATCAGAGATACTGAAGGACGCGGCTAAGATCTCATATCTGATCAACAGAAAACCTAGGATTCAAAACCAATTCTGATAGCTCAATTCCATTATATCTGCTCCACTGCATCAAGACAATGTCAATTTAGCTGGCTAATTTGACTACTATGATCATTCTTAATGTTCTTTAGTTATACCTTAAAGGGACCCCTGGAAAACACGGGATATGTTTAGGAAGCACCCTGGCATATGAAAATGTGCACTTTGCTTCTGTCTGAAGCTGTTCTTTCTTAGTCGTTACTGATACAAATGTTACTACATCTTTCAGGAAACATAAGAAAACACAAATCCAGTTCTCAAAATTATTAACACATGACTTGTTATAGGTTTAAATTATAGTGTTGAAAGCTCTGTAGTCATATTCTGACAATCACACCATGCCTTTGAGAAAACGGACACTGAATTAGAGTCATGAAAATTACAGACAAATGCAAATTTCAGTCTACTTTTAAAGTCTACTCTAATCTTGGCATTGTAGTCAATATTAGGATCTTATTCTGTAAGCTCCCTTCCTCATCCCCAAAGAAATAAGCTCTGAAAAACTAAAAATGATGATACGATAGATACGATAGATTCTCGGCATGGTATAAACTGAAAGTTAATCATTTTAGTTTTAAAATAAAAGCAGCTTTCTCTCTTGAATTAGATTTCAAAAGAAATTATCACTTGCTGGGTATGGTCAGGAAACACAATTAAAAGTATGCTTTTAATCCTAGCACTCAGGAGGCAGAGACAATTTGTTCTCTGTGAGTTTCAGACCAGCCTAGTCTACAATGTAAGTTCTAGGCCAGCAAGGGCTGCATAGTTGGAGACCCTGGCTCCAAAAACAGAGGAGGGGAATAAAGAAAAAAGAAAAAAGAAATCAAGAAGAGAAACACAATGAGCATTACGTCAGCATCCCTACTTCTTAATGAAATCAGAGGTCACCTAGCCTGAGCTTTTGCTGGGCATGCACAGCACACAGCCCCACAGAGCCACTGCTCAGTGCAGATGGAGAGAGGCGTGAGCTCATCTGCTTGAGACTTTGAATACAAAGCACAAGAGCATACATGGAAGTTCTTCATCAAAGGCACCAAGATAGTTCCTGACACCCAGCTTACCAGAGAGCATTCCGGCAGCCAGTTGTAACTGGTGGTTTTCAACAATGATCTTAGTGTCCACTCTTAATGCTATTGCTCAAACACACATGAATCATTATCAATTTCAGACACTGTCCGAGGCACTGTGTATCAATTCATTCTCTGTAATTAACTCATATTATAGAGGTTGTAGATAATACTAAATCTACTTCCAAGAGGCACTTGGACATGTAGTTATACCCATGACCTGGCAAATATCACATAGGATGGGACAAATGGTAGAAACAGGATTTACAGGTAAATAGCCTAGCTTTTGTCACTGTGCCATGCTGCCCTTTTCCAATGATCCTGGGAAAGTCGTAATACCTTAACTAATCTCTAAATAGTCATTTACAATAACCAAAGGTAACTGTCCATCCTGCCCATTCTGAGCTAGGCTCCCTTATGGCAGGCACATAAGCATGACCTCTATGATCTCTAAGTCCATGCCTGGTGGAATTCTACCTCTCCTTCAATAATGCCAATGTCTAAAACACTGGCATCCCCAACCTCTCCCTGCCATGCAAAACTGTGAGATGTCTGGGGCCACGAGGGGTTGAGTCTGTAGTTGGCCACACTGTCTCTGTGATTTAAACCAGACCATCTGGCAGCCTTATTCTCACAGCTGAGGTATGCCTGAAAATGCTCAAGTTGCATTTAATGACACTGCTGCTCAGTGCAGGCCTCAGTTCTCCAGCAATTCTATGTACATCTCAGTTATTTTTATAACAGCATAGAGAAAGCTATCCTATGTTCTGGTTGCTATAGGATGAACCATTTTATTGCTAAATTCTGTTCCTAGGAGGGCATGGGGCAAGAAAGTCATGGTACAGCATGGTGGGTCCTGATTGTGGCATCCAGCACAATGTGCAGGTCCCTCTATCTAACCACAGGCAAGAAGATTTGCTAACCCCAATCTTATCGTGACATTTAATAAACAAAGTAATAGAAAAATCTACAACTCTTCCAAACTACAAGTCAAAGACAAGCTCCAATCAGGTATTATACCATGAAGCAGAGAAATCACAGTGTTCATCCAGTATTAGACTTGGCTGCCCTATTTCTAAGTGAAGTTATGAACTTTTAGATAATCAATTAAATGGCGGGTGCTTACTGCAGCTCTATTCCAATGCTTTGTCAACAGCTAATTAATACCCAAGTGTTACCATACAAGTGGCTTCAGGTCTCATACAGCAGCCAGAGTCAAACTTTATTAAGGTTGGGGGGTGTCATTTACAGTGTCATAAAAAAAAAGAAATTGGGGTGATTTATCACCAAAATTATTATTTACTATCATGGCAATAACTTTAGTTAATTCACCAAAATTTCCAGCTTTCTGTAAGTGAAGCAATCTAAAATATTTTTAAAACAATTACTATGTGTTTGGCACAAAGTTCACAATAATAAAGAATCTTATCTAAAGGGCTCTCATTCCGCTGTAGCTATGAATGAGAAGAGAAGAGAATCACTCAACTAAATCAAAGAAGGCCCAGCAAAGGGGCAGTTCTGCTCAGAAGCAAAGCAGGGACACTTGGAACTAAACCTCTCCATTAGAAATTTCACAATAAAATAAACACATATATGTAGCATCAGTGTTTGTTCCAGGAATATGCAATAGGAGAACAAGGAGAAAATTCAAGCCCAAATTCCGCTTTAAACAAACAATAAAGCTTTATTAAAAAAAAAAAGAAGAAGAATTAAAAAGAAAGAAAAGGAAGGAGGGAGGAAAAAAAAA
>JADRCD010151842.1:754-17116 GCA_019843815.1 Montemys delectorum
CTCTCTCTGCTTGGCCTGCTTGCCTTGTGGGACTGAGCAATTGCTGGATCCTTAGACTTCCATTCACAGCTGCTGCCGTGACTATTGGGAGTTGATTGTTGGGAGTTGGACTACAAACTGTAAGTCATCAATAAATCCCTTTACTACATAGAGACTACCATAAGTTCTGTGACTCTAGAGAACCCTAACTAAGACACTGTGAATCCTGAGATTGTGTTATTTACTGGAAACACCTAATTCTAGTTGTGGTGTGGCTCAGCCTGAGCACAAGCCTTTAAATCAGGAGCTTTCTGCTAAGTGTAAACAGGATTAAATAAAGTCAACCATATGTTAAGAGGTGGAGCAAGCAACCAGTTTAAAGGTTGTGAACATAGGAAAAAGCCCATAGAGGATAAGAGGGAGTCTGGAAGACAGATAGAGAGAAGGGCAAAAAGTAGGAGAGATGTTTAGTTTGAAGAGGTTTTGAGACAGCTTGGGGAAGGAGAGTTTTCTTTTGGGAAAGTAACAGAAAATGAAGGTCAGATAGCTGCTGTCTTTGCCTCTCTGAGCTAGCAGGCTTTCACTCCAGCATCTGGCTTCCGAGTCTTTATTGGTAAAATCAAGCAACTAGGATTTTGTTCAAAAAAAAAAAATAACAATATATGTTATTCACTTCTTGTTGTGGTTGAATTATTTTTTTTTAATTTTTTACTTCTTTAAAATTAATCATTTTATTCATTTGCATTTCAAATGATATCCTCTTTCCCAGTTACCCCTCCGCAAAACCCCCATCCTATACCCTCTCTCCCCCTGATCTTTTCCTTTATGAGGGTGCTCCTCCACCCCCTCCCCAACTTCTGCCTCACGGTTCTAGCGTCCCCCTATGCTGGGGTATCGAACCTCCACAGGACCAAGGGCCTCTCCTCCCATTGATGTCAGATAAGGCCATCTTCTGTTACATTTGTATCTGGAGCCATGTTTCCCTCAATGTATACTCTTTGGTTGGTAGTTTAGTCTGAGAGCTCTAGAATGTCCAGTTAGTTAATACTGCTCTTCCTATGGGGTTGCAATGCCCTTCAGTTCCTTCAGTCCTTCCCCTAGCTCTTCCATTGGGATCCCCAGGCTCAGTCCAATGGTTGACTGTGAGCATCTGCATCTGTATTAGTCAGGGACCGGTAGAACTTCTCAGGGAACAGCCATACCAGGCTCCTGTCAGCAAGGATGTCTTGACATTAGCAATAGTCTGAAGGTTTGGTGTCTGCAGATGGGATGGATCCCTAGGTAGAGCAGTCTCTCTCGACGGCCTTTTGTTTTTGTTTTTGTTTTTGTTTTTTTTACTTCTTAAGGATTTTACTAAAGGGGTATTATTTTTGATAATGCTAAGGATTTTCACAAATATTCGCTACTAGCCGTACATGCTCTCATATAGCCCTGTGTTCCTCAGATGGCTCTGCTTTATTTCATACCGAAACAATATTTTTACAAATGTTAATTTTTTAAAAGCTTGTCCTTTTATGACTTTGAATTTTAAAAATGCCATCCAGTGCCTTTGGATTTCATTGATTCAAATGATAAATAGGATACTGATTGAATTCTTTTCTTTGTTTATATTTTTATAATGAATCAATTTTGTCTGAATGCATTAAAATGTTTTTATTTTGTAGAGAGCAAGGGGGACATATGGGAAGATTTTGAGGGAGAAAAGAGGGGAGGGAGATGATACAACTACATTACCCTCAAAAAGAAAGCAAAAAGAATTCTTTTTGTATCTAGCATATAACAGGTACATTGCAACAAGTCAGAATTTTAATTTATCAACTTAATATTTGTTATTAAAAATTTCTAACAATTTTGTGAAATCTTTGACTTTTTTATTTCTTGGTAAAACTATTAACCTTTTAGTATAACTTTAATTAGTATAACTTTCAACTTCAAAATTATGCATTACCTTCTCACAATTTCCTTTATTCAGTGTGGTATTTTTGTTTGCTGGTTTATTTTCAGTGAAATTTCCATCATAATTTATATAAATCAATATAGGATGACAGATAGACATCTTTAAACTCTTTTTTATTTGCTTGTTAGTTTGGTTTTCTGAGAGATATTCTTGTATCATTGAAACTTAATGGTTATTCGAGGAATGCACAAAGATTATTCCTAAGTCTTTAGGATGAGTTCAATTTCTGGTTTCTGAAGTTACCCCATTCAATGTTTAAGAAATGTTGCCAACATTTAACTTTCCTGACTAGCATGCACAGAGATGCAAGCCATTCCAAGGTCACTCTTCAGGGTCTTCTAATATTTTTGATCACATTAGTTTCAGTTGCATAATGTGCAACCTTAGGCAGAAATGATTCATCTTAATTATGTCTGTTATTTCAGCCTAATAGAGTTCAATAGTTGGTCCTTGCTTGTTTGCTTGCCTTTAAGTAGACCTTGTAAGCAGCAAAGCTGATGAATGAGGATGTCATCCAACATTCCAGAAGCCAAGGTAGCCTATTCTTACAGCTTCTGGTCCTTGCAAGCATGATTCTGAACTGCCCCAAGCCAGATAAAAAAGATTCTTAATGCTCTTCCCCGGGTTTAGCATTCTTTAGGAAAGCCATTTCTCCAATTATTCCATGGCTTGGCTAATTTCCAGAGAAGTAGAATGGTAATACTTGACAATATTGTGTCAGTAGTTGTTTTAAAGGTGTTTATTTGCTAACATCATCAGTCATAAAAAGGCATATCTCATAACTGAATTTGTCTCTGGGTTACAAAATAAATATGACAAAAATTCAGATAACTCTCCATGGATAAATTTAGTGCATATGAAGAAATTTAAAATTAGTTTTAAAGTATGGTAGATCTCTATTCTAACACTCCAACTCTGAAGATAAAATTTAAATGTGAGATACCTAAATCACAGAAAATCCTAAATGTAAACCTGGCTAAAAATTCACAAGCAAACAGAAGGGAGCAGATTGTAAGAAAGAAATTTCATGAAAAGATGGATTAGTTTAATGTAAAAGTAGATGATTAAAAGATTGAATCCAGGTGACTTATTGAAAAGAAATGTTGAAAATTGTCCATATTCATCAAAATAGAAATGTGTGTACTCCTTTAGAGAGATTCCTGAAGGGAACAAATGGAGTAAAGAAGACGAGATCTGGAGGGTGTGCTCAACACAATGCTAGGAGTGGTGAGCACACAAGCTCCGAAAACAGTAACAACATACTTCCTTCTTTTTGTTAATTTTTAATTTTAATTTTTTGATATTTTTAATTGTTTAAAACAATATTTAAATTTAAATATATTTTGATCAAATTATTCCCCTCTCCCTTGTTTATACAGATCCTTTCTTCCTCCCTATCCAACTTTCTTTCTCAAAAAACAAACTAAAAACCTAATAGAACAAAACACTCCAAACCTAGAATACAAACCACAACTTTACCACCTCTCCATCCTTTCCCCTACAAAAGAGCCCCACCATTCTATAACCAAATAACAGCACAGACACAAAAACAATGGAGTCCATTATTTGTTAATCAGGGATTGCCTCAAGTTGTCATTTCAACGGAGGAAATTGACTTTTCCTCTCCCAGAAAGTATAAAGAACAGTTCAGTTGTCAACCTTTACCCTACTGGCTAGGTTTTCATTCATTCATTCATTCATATTTTTAAAATTTAACAAAAATAAAAGATGAAACAAAAACTATCATATCAAGTCAGACAAGACCGACCAACCAAAGGAAAAGAGCACAAGAGAAAGCAGAAGAATCCACTTGTTTGCACAATCAGGAATCACATAAACACACTAAACTGGGAGCTATAAGTGCAGAGGATGTGGTGGGATATGTGTAGGCCCTGTGCATGCATCTTCAGTATCCATGAGTTCATATTGGCCTTGCTTATGTTGATTTAGCAGGCCTTGTTTTCTTGGTATTCTCCATTTCCACTGGCTCTTACACTCTTTCTAGCTCCTTTTCTGAGTGGTTCCTAAAATGTTAAGGGGAAGGATTTGATGGAGACATCTCATTTAGGGCTGCATGTTCTAAGGACTTTCTATCTCTATGTATAATGTCTGGCTGTGGGTCTCTATTTTTTCCCCATCTAAAAATGTAATTCTTATGGAAAAAAACCATACTGTTTGGAGCATATACAACAAATTTGATTCTGATTGTGCCATACTGGAACTTTCATAGACAGTTGGTAATTACGTGGAAAGATAAAAAGGAAGGACTTAGTTTAATTTAGTCCAAGACTAGCTACAAGGAACAAATGGTGTTGCCTCCCAAATCCCCATGACACAATCAACTCTTTTGTGTTTAATATTCAATTTCTTTTTATTGTTTGAGAATTTCATACATGTATCTAATATGTTTAAATAAAATCTACCCATTATTCTTCTCCTCAAATTCCTCTTCTATTCCTCCACCACTACCCCCTCAATTTTATGTGATTATAATTTTAGATACATGAAGGGAAGAGGTGTGGGGTAATCTACTGGGACAACAGAGGAGTCACTCAAGGGGCTACAGCCTTGAAGAAAACTGCTTCTCCCTTGTGAAATAGCCATCACTGGGCAATAACAATCCAGCTGACTTTATCACTTTTTTCTTTTTTAGGTGTTAAGGATTCCTTAGTTCTTTTTTCATAAAGGATTAGCTGGGTGCAGTCTTTCTCTGAAGGTGTCCCTACGTAACTATTTTATTTACCTCACCCTTAGTTTCAAAGTTGAATTCCATGAAGTTTTTCTTCTCTATGCATTTTTGTATACCATTATTGACTATTTTTCCCCTTCACAGTGGGATTTTAAATATTTTAATATTTTAATAAATAAAATTTCAATGTATGTAGAGGAAAATGTATGATTTTCTCTTACTTTCTTAAAAGTAATAAATATAAATATACCCAATATTTTAACTGTTATAATAAAATATTTGTACTCTTACCTAAAGTTATTAGTAATGATGTAATCCAAAGTAAAAAAGGAAGTTCTTGTTTTGTTATATTTAATAATATCGGCAAGGAGATAATACAATCTGGCTTTGAAAGGTTTCATTTACTATAGTGATATTTTTATACACATAGAATTAGAAAATGCATTATATCATCTGGTGCAACATTATAATTAACACTTGGACAATACAACTCATATTCGTCAACTCCTGCTAAGTGCTCCCTGAAGACAGTGAAAGTAAGAATTGATGGCTTTATAAAGCAGCATTAGGAGATCTAAAAACAATGCTAAGGCCTATAATTACATTAGGACTGATGTATGGATTATACCAAGAATAATTCTGCACCTTAGCATGGGCATTGCATAAATATCTTTAAAACTTAGCATAAGCTAAATAAATGTGAGCAAAGCTGGGAAGTGGGTTTTCCTAAACTTTACACAGTCATTAGTACTCTTATTAGCTCCTGTAAATGACCACAAGCTATTATAACATTCTTTATTTAGAGTCTGAGCTAAAAAGACTATTCAGTGAGTGTGGAACTCCAGAAGAATAGCTAAGTGATAATGGAGTCCAATTTACATCGCTGAAGCGCCAAACCTTTCTTAGCTCAAATGGAGTGAAATACATTCATTTTCCTCTACTCAAGCTTCCCACTAATGGCCTCGCTCAGCACTTTGGACAGTTGCTCATGTAAGCACTTTTTGCTGTAAAGAGGAAGCTGCACAGAGCCACGGCAGCTGCCTAATGCTCAGTTGTCCTTCTGTTGCTTAAGGAGGTTCACTTACCATTACATGAACTTTCCAGGCTGTTAGTTGTGCTCAGACACAAGAACTACCCTTTCTTGATCTCATAGACCCAGAAAGAGCAACATGAGCTTTCAGAACGAAGCGATTTAAAGAAAGGGGAATTAGGAACTAGGTCACAAAATATATCTTTTCAAATCATATTTGTGGGGTGTTGGCTGTTTGATATATTTACTAAAAATGTAATGACACAAGAAAAGGATAAAGTGAACAGGTACAAGAAAAGAAAGAAACAACATATTTATTCTGGTAAATATGTATTTTCTTAGAAGTTCAATATGAAGGAACTATAAGAGAAGCTTATATCTGAAATATCTTTATTCAGCATGGTAGATAAGATACAAGGAGAATACTGGAGTTTAAATTGTGCTCACATTCAACTTTTAAGTAAGTAAATATGCACCTACTAGAGCCCAATACTAAATTAAATTTTTATTTACATAGACATGGAAATTTTCTGGGTTTTTTTGTTTTGTTTTGTTTTTTGTTTTGTTTTTTTTCTTCAAGATAGGGTTTCTTTGTATAGCCCTGGCTGTCCTGGAACTGACTCTGTAGACCAGGCTGGCCTCTAACTTAGAAATCTGCCTGCCTTTGCCTCTCAAGTGCTGGGATTAAAGGCGTGAGCCACCACCGCCCTGCCTGACATGGAAATTTTCAAGTCATCAGTATAGTGAAATAATCTATGAACTATAATCAGAATCTCTAAGCTGAAATATTACAACTATGTTTATTTATTAAGTAATTATAATCCTGTAATATTTTTCATAGTTTCCTAAACATTTTCTTTCCAAAGCATGGATAACTCATAGTTCTCTTGCATGCTTTCCTATGCTGTCATTGTTATATGACAATAATAGCATAAAAGTTATAAGAAATACAAAATGTTTTCATAGTTATTTTGAATGTATTTTCAACTTTAAAAATGCTGCAATGATTTTATCTATTAGTTTCTAATTTATCATTTCATTCATTTAATAAAATTTATTTCCTCAATAACCTGAAGTATTTACTATTAGATGAAATATTTACTACCCCTCTTCATGACTTCCAAGCTATAAGAGCACTATACCACTTAGAATAAAACAAAAGTAATATTTGCTCTAACTTGTGTGTGAGGATTAGATACTTGACAGAGCAGGAGACCCAAAATGAAGGACAAAAGAGAAAGATTTGGAAGAAAAATAGCTATTGGAAAGACTGCTTCAAAGAAATGGTCTACCCAAGTGTGTTAGGATACTGTACAGTGTACTCTTTTAGCAAGAAGGAGACAAAGCTTTTCAGGATCTCTTGTCTCTCACTGACTAGTAAGATATATAGAAGGGGTCACAAGAGGAAAATAAATATGAGTCTTACTAGACGGAGGAGTTTACATCTGATGTTGGTTTAATTTTATGTGTTGGTTCAATATGTGCTAGCTAGTAATGTTTGTCATTAACAAAACTCCCAGGAACTTATAAGGGTGACCATAGCTAAGACACCTAAGAGTAGGGGATATGGAATCTAAAATGGTCACCTCCTGTAACCAGGCAAGACTTCCAGTGGAGGGATAGGAACATCAACCCACCCACAAAACCTTCAGCCTACAGTTTGTCCTACCTACAAGATGTGTAGAGATAAAGATGTACCAGAAAATGAGAGAATACCTAACCAGTGACTGTCCCAACTTGAGACCCATACCATGAGAAAGAGCCCATTATTAATGATATTCTGCTATACTTGCAGACAGGAACCTCCCATAACTGTCCTCTGAGGGGCTTCATCCAGCAACTGATGAAACTAGATGCAGAGACCCACAGAAAAACATTAGGCAGAGCTAAGGAAAATTTTTGGAAGAGGGGAAGGAAGGATTGAAGAAGCCAGATGGGTCAAGAACACCATAAGAAAACCTCCAAGCAGGTTTTGTGATAGATATGATCCGACTGAAGAACATAGAAAACAGGTGTGTCTGTGACCATGGCTGACAGGCTGTAGGTACAGCAATCCTGGTGTGTGATGGGGTCACTGCCTCCTGATGGACATATAGCTATCTTTTCAAAAATAGACTATTAGACTTTTTTATCAATAAAACTTTGATTCCTGTGTATTCTGAAGCTGATAGTTCATTATGATGTGCAGAGTTGGGTCTAGTCCAGACCATCAGCAAGTAACTCAGAACTCTTTGCTACAAAAGAGAGAATTTGGCTATAAAATATTATTCTTCAATACGTGAAATAAAACACAGGAAGCCTAACCAAGCTGGGTAAAGTTATCACTGCTGCCTAGACATAAGTGTGCCTCCAATTAGAGAGCAAGTGGTCTTATTAAAAGTTTCTAAATGGGAGGGCTGTGAATCGGATCATATGTAAAAGGGCCAACTAATAGCCTATGGCTGGATATGTGCTCTTGTTGATTTTGGATGATTCTGTGGCATCACATGCTAAATTACTGCATTTGTACAGTGAACTCTGAAAGCTTTAAAGACTCATGTCTCGTGGACAGAAGTAATGTTTTCTTATGAAGTATTTTTTTTTTACTGTTCTTAATTCTAAACCGTGTGCCTAGGAGTTTCAGATGTTCTTGGAATCAGGTTAGTATTTACAGAAACTGAGTTCTCAGCATGGCTTTTTGAAAAGTGTGGTATTTTTTTTTCATTGAATTTTTCTCTTCAAACTTTCCCCAACATTCCTCTTACTTGATATTTTTGGTCTCCCAGAGAATTAGCATAATTAATCTCTAATTTTATGTTAGATGGTGTACTGGCTAGTTTTGTGTGTTAACTTGACACAGGCTGCAGTTCTCACAGAGAAGGGAGCTTCAGTTGGGGAAATGCCTCCATGAGACCCAGCTGTGGGGCATTTTCTCAATTAGTGATCAAGGGGTGAACAAGGGGATTAGTGACCCCTTGTGGGTGGTGCCATCTCTGGGCTGGAAGTCTTGGGTTCTATTAGAGAGCAGGCTGAGCAAGCCAGGAGAAGCAAGCCAGCAAGGAACATCTCTCCATGGCCTCTGCATCAGCTCCTGATTCCTGACCTGCTTGAGTTCCAGTCCTGACTTCCTCTGGTGATCAACAGCCATGTTTAAGTAAGCCAAATAAACCCTTTCCTCCCCAACTTGCTTCATGGTCATGATGTTTATGCAGGAATAGAAACCCTGACTAATACAGATGTTCTCCCCTAGGCTAATTTTCTGTCTATAAATGCAAGTATCTTTAGGTCTTGGAATTGTATGACTAAGATTGAATGCCACAATATTTAACACCTCCTTCCCAGATCCTAAGAATGTACAACTATATAACTGAAACTCCCCAAACCAGTTTTACTACTAAGCTTTCATATATTCAGGCACTAGAAATCTTACATTAACTTAAGGGAAAATTGTGAAATTCTAAAACTTTTAAGATGAATGACATTTCAAAAATATTAAGTGAAATAAAAACATATATTGAGGAAAAGAAAGCTTTACTATCAAAGAATTGGTATTTTATTCACAAAATTGGAAAAATTAGTAATATCATGCTTTAAATAATAATATTCCATCTTAAATATTATTAAATATGCTTAAAAGTTAAACCTACCTCTTTTGATATGGGTTACTCTATTAGTTTGATTGAGTACTGTCTCAGTTCTGAAAACACGAATTCCAGAGTGTGTGATCCTGTTGAGGCCAGGATCTGAAAATTACTGCTGGTTACTTTTCTACCACTTAGCATTAAGCTGTAAATGACATCAGTGGGGATTTAAAAACATTATTTTTGCCTCTACAAAGCCCTAAAATCTTCTATTGCAATCATGGAGTGTATTCACTCTCTAAATAATTCTCTGTTTTCTAAAGTAGATGCTGCTTCAGGCTCCAAGATCTTAACAGTGAAGTGGACAAAAAGAGCAAAGGCTCCCTTTCCTAGGCCATTCTGTTCAATCATTCATTTCAAGGAGGACTGACCGGGAGGGGAGAGGAGAGGTGTGAGCCTTGGCAAGCAGAGTGCATTCACCTTTATTTTTCTATTTTGGAAGTACATAAAGGATTACTTTCAGTCCACATGCCTCGGTCTGTGATATAACATTTAAAAGCACTATTAGCAAAAGATTATACACACTGGGAATTTTTAGTTTGCCAGTATATCAACATTAACATGTCTTCCAGAAATATAAAAATATGTGACCCAGCAATAAAAAGTAACCATTTAAACATTCAATACTGCTTATAGATGTAAGGGGTATGTGTTTTATTCAATTTCAAGTACTACCTATAGACTAAAACAATAGACCAACACTTTTAAGAATACTTAAAATATTGATATTATAAATTACATCAAAGGCTTCTAGAATATTTTTTCACTAGGATACCACACACAAAGTTTACACAAAAAGCTGAAGACTCTATTGCAAAGAGCAGTGAATATTGTTATCTTTCATATATAAAATTTGAAGTTATTTTATGTATTACCATGCTAATTATGAAATAAATCAAATATGTAAGTGTTATTTACATGGGTATCTATTAATTATGTTATAACTCAGTAAGTTCTACTTTGATTGTCTACTTTAACTAAGGGTCCAAATTATCCTGAGATATTTTATACCAATATTTTATATTGCAATTATGAAATTAATATTTCCATGAATTTTGATGATGCATGTGAGATACGACATCAGAAATTATAAATGTGTGATTCTACAAAACAGTTCCACTTCAATATAGGTCCATTGGTATGAGACAAAATAATGAAGCAAAGCAAAATAATTTCACTCATAATTACTTCATAATTAGAGACTGGTTATAGCAAACAGGGAGATATGTTTAAGCTTTTCACTTAAATGTGTTTCACTAATAATAGTGAATGAAAATATAGGAAACATTTTATTTGTGGTAAAGAATATGAAGAAATGAAAAATACTAACATTCAAAAACCTTTCTTTCAGATGTACTAGATAAATTCACTTACGTAATCAAATAATATTTCAAACACCAAGAATCTCTAGTAATTTTATGGTTGGTGTCAGCACACTTTTAAACATAGTTTGATTTTTAAAGTAGATCAGTATATCATTCATTCTTCATGACTGAATATCCAATGCCCATCTTTCCAACATACTGAGGGCATGTCTACTAAGCTGACTCTGCTAAGGTCCACAAATGGGGTTCCTCTCGATACTGAAGGGCTAGTAGAAGCTGGTCCAATAATGCATCTTATTAAGGAAAGGTAAATACTATCATTGAATCCCAAATAAAAGGGTACTTCAATGCCCTGTGCATTGAGAAGAATGTTTAGGCCATATGGAAGAAGATGAGGATGCAGTGATCAGACCCACTTGTGGAAGAGACAGCAAAAGCCCCTACTTAGAGAGCAAGGTCTCAACCTTCCTTATGTTTAATACAATCTACTGTTTAGTATACTTCCTCACATTGTGCTGACCCCAACCATAAAATTATTTTCCCTGTTACTTCATAACTGTAATTTTGCTACTGTTAGTAATCATAATATAAATATCTGTATATTCTGATGCTCTTAGGAGACTCCCAAAGAGTTGAAATCCACAGGTTAAAAGATAACTGTTCTAGAGGTATTCCTCAGATCCTAGAAGTCCCACTGTCATTGGCTTAAAGTAATTTGTAGTTCTTGTTCCAGAAGTTGCTGGAAAAAAAGGATCAGGTAAATCTCTTTCTTTGTGTTCTAATATTAGTCATGTAATTAAGCTACTTAAGATTTATCATGATTTATTTAAAATGTATGTAAATTTTAACATTTTAATGTCTACTTCAGCTTCTCCCTTCCATCCTAGATTATACATGGAAAGCAATGTTTTCAAATTAAGACCTCAATTTTGATGTGTTTTAGACCATCATCTAAAGGATGGGGACTGATTTACCATCATGTCTGAAAAAGGCCAAGACACTTCAAATGCATAATAATAGTGATCAAGGCACTAGACATTAAAAAATGAGGGATAAGGATCCTGACCAGTTAAAAACAAACAGGGTGAGATCTACACATATTCAGGCTCAATGCCCTGGGCCAGCTTCCAGGTGTTGGAGTTGAAGGAGCTGAGATGAGGTCTACAGCAAGCCCTCCATTAAGAAATCAGTACTGAAGGAGTGTAGCATATCCACACTACAAATACGGACCACATGAAGCCCAAGAGGAAGGAAGACCAAAGAGTGGATGCTTCAGTCCTACTTAGAAGGGGGAACAAGATAATCAAGGGAAGTAGAGGGTAAGAAGAACTTGGGAGGAATAGAGGAGGGGAAGGGGGAAATTTTTATTTATTCTCACACACATTTGTAATATGAATACAATGACTGAAACAATCAAACAAAGAAACAAACCAGCACTGAAATTCCAAATAGTGCAAAGTAATTCAGATTTGCAGGGAAAAGTAAAAGAGAGAACTCTGAATGTGGGAGGAAACCAAGGGATTCTCTGAGAGGAGTCTTTGTATAGCCAGCAGTGTTTTGGTTTAAGGCCATCTCAAGTTATGGAATAAAATTCTGGAAAGCACGTGTCCCTCCCACATGCAGACAGAAAGACAGTGCTAATGGCTAGCAAACAAACAGGAAAATCTCAAAGTAGGTGGACCAAGACAAAACAAGTCCTATCTCAGAGGTAGGAAGTAATTATCAGGCCTGTCCTGAACCCTATTTCCCTCACATGTACAAATTCATAAACATAAAGCAAAACATTTTTAAGTGATTTGACTGAATTCCAGAATAAAGGTCAAGAATATTTATAGCAATACAACACATCCAGTCCCCTACTAGGGAAATTTGACAATATCGGCTAAGCAATCCAAGAGCAACAAGCAGAAAGTAGGAGTCATCATGAGAAGAAATCCACTCAACTGAAAGCAGCCTGGGATAGAAAAAATATTAGACAGAGACCTTGAAACTCACAGACTCTGTTCCATGTAAGTTAAAGTGAAACCATTAAACATATAAAAAGAAAAGGAAGAAATATAAATTCCAGAGTTAGTCTGAAATGTCTTAGATGAAAAAATACATTGTATGCGAAACTATGTTTTGACATTTTAAATTGACTGTTCTGCACTAATATTCATAATCTCTAACAACTTGGAAATTTTGGTTGAAACAGAAAATTGGTAACAGGAAGGAAGGTAAGAGAGCATGCCTTCCAGCGTACTGTCACTGCCATGACTGAGTTACTTGCATGGCTACTTTGCTCCAGTTCATTTTTGGTTTTCCATTGCTTGAAGAATAAAATCCAAAAATTTAGTTTAATATTAACGATCTACACACTCTTGCTAGAATTGGTCCAACTTACAACCTAATTTCAGTTCATGTATCTTGTAGTAGTCAACTAAAATTTCTCATTCTTTTGAATATATCTAGAATTTTTCTGCCTGGCTGATTGTCATTATCTAAGTTGGGTTGTCCTCCAAATTTACATTTGTAATACTAACTCCTATAATATCATAATGTGGTGGTGTTTACAAATGTAATTATGTTAGAACAAGTTTCCTTAGTGTGGAACCCTATGTCTTACGAATAATGTTCTTAAAGAAAAGTTCACATGGGAAAGATGGAAAGTGTGCAGAGAACCAATTAGAAATGAAGGTTAGAGTCTTGGGACAGATAATTCCTGCAGAATGAACCAAGATCAACAATATAATCTCAGAATTCCAGCATCCAGAAGTAGGAGGAACTGTACTGATATTGTCTCAGGCCCCAGATCTAGGATGTTCTACTATTATGGCAGCTATAGAAAAGTAAGGCGTTACCTATTGGCACTTACCCTTCAGGCTAGCCTACTCTCCACACTTCTGACATCTCAACTTTTATTTAGAAATATTTCTGGACCTATAACTAATTGCCTTTGCCCTCAAGAGCTATAAGCACACCATATATTCTTTTGGTATCTCTCAGTGTTTGAACAATTGACCTTAAATTTATACTCTGTCACACATTTTCACTGATATTCCTAAAGTGTAGCATCTATTTCTCCTTTATTTTCACATTACTCCCAGGATCTATCCATTCAAACACTGAGTGGGATCTTCATTAATATATTTGTTAGTTTAAGCATGTCTCAGATGAAAAGTTCACATAATCTGCATCTGTGCACTTATATAGATTTTCCTGCATCTTCTTCACTGCTGAATTCTTAACAAACTGTGAATACAAGTGACCTTATCTGTCTGATGGTAGTGTTGATTGCTTCCAGACTTAGGCAGTAAGTATAATTCTGCAGTGGGCATTATAGGTAAGTGGCATAATTTTCTGACACTTTCAAAGAGAAAAATAACAATTATCTATTTTGTGATTGTTGTTGTCAACTCTACCTCTGTTATAGTAATTAATATTTATAAGTATCTGGTTTCAATGGGCAACCTGATATTATGGTGATCGGGAACATTCTCATGCCCTCTCTAGAGTCAGAAACACGAAGCCAATCCTCTACAGATAGTCACTTAGCTTCTATAGCTTCCCATAACTTCTATAGAAGTTCAAACACCACCATTTCCCATGTTTCCCCCTTGTTATGCCCCCTCTGGCTTTTGACTTATTCTTACCACTAATGTTTTTTTGTAAATCAACCTGGAAAGCCAAAGACACCTATCCAAAATTTCACATTAAATGGCTAAACAGACAGGAAGAGGTTTAAGATTTCCTTTGAGTCACCTCTTCATGAAACTATGTATGGCTGTCACACATGTAGACATCTCTTCTAAAAGGCCTCTATTAAGGCCATATTTAAAAGGGGGTGTCATTTGCTCTGTGTGTATGAAGTTCACAGCATACTAAATGACACTAAATTCTTTATCATATTAGAAGTATACTAATAACTCTTGTTATTAAAAGATTTCCATAGAAAAGATGAGATGTTACCCCTGGCCCCATTCCTCATTGTCATCCTCCTCACCCTCCTCATCCTCCTTATCTTCCTCCTCCTCTCCCTTCTTCCCTCACTCCATTTTTTATTCACATTGTTATTTGATTTTGTTGCCATAATTTCACTACTATTGTTAATCAGTCTTCAACAAGAAATCCAAGCACTGGTTTACTTCTGCATCATCTTTAAATGTGGACAACAGAAATGTTCTTAAAGTTGGGTATTAGAAAACAAAGAGTGGCACATCCACCCAACCATTAAAACAGAAAGAATTCCCATCAAAGTTCCCTGCTCTGGACCTATGACTGCCTGGCTTCTAGGTCAAGGTATTCCTTTGTAGTTCATCTAAAACTCAGCTGACTCCAGAAGTTCTGTCTCATGTTCTCCTTAACTGACTGTGTCTTTATTGATATCTATTATGCAAATAAAGTCCTTAGAGGGCTAACATTCTAGGACCAACCTCTTTGTAATTAAATGCTCTACACTACTGGTGATTTAGTGATATAAACTGGTGTCTTTCCATAAATAGGCTACCATTCTCAGGCCTCTACAAGGAAAGGTACTGTTATTATGTATTACTGGCTGTAGGACACACACTAGGGAGTCTGTCTAGAACCAGGTATATCTGAAAGATTGTCTGGTGTCTTGAACTAAAAAAAAAAAATCACAATCAGCTTCATAGGATGAGAACTACACACAGGACACAGTTGAAAAAGCAAGTGTACTTAAGTAACATCTAGGCTAAATTAAGATATAGAAAGCCACAGTCAAAATCAAGCATGAAGATGTTAGGTGGATTTTCATAGGTCAGATATTGATTGGAGTCCTAACTCATACAGAACATGGTATATAATTCTGGTACCAGTTGCAGTTATAGTAAAACACCACCGAAGCCCAGAAACTAATGATTGTAGCATGATGTTTAACATAAGAGCAACAGTAAAACATTCCTTTTGGTGGTAAAATGGCTGCTTTTTTATTGAACTTCCCTTTACTACTTTTGTATGCTTCTTCGTTCTTCAAAATGAAAATAGTATTCATAGGCTAACTTTACAGGACTCTGGGAATGCAATTAAGCTCCTGGAGAAAAATGGCTATGGGTGATTTAACAGAGAAGCCACACTTTCAGACAAGCTTGCCAACTCCCTTTTGGTAGTAGCTGCTAGTTCTTCCTTTAGTGGCCCCAGCCGTGGATTTGATCCCCCTTAACTGCCGAGCCATCTCTCCAGCTCCATCCATTTCATCTGAAATTAGCTGTACTCATGTTTTCAGGACATAGAGATGCTACAGCCACTTTGTGTTCCAGAATAAAACAAAAACAATGTCATGCCCAACTCCTGATAGAGAACTTATTCTTCTCTGAAGCCACATGGCCCAGCCTTTGCCGGCAGAGTTTTTATGAGCAATCTGGTTTTCTGAACTTCCGCAAAAATAGCCCATTAAGTTTTATTCTCAGGACTCTGGACCTTCTATAGCCCACAGGTAAAATCTCTTCCAATTCCTCCAACAAACTCATGCCAAAAGCCTATAAATCACATGAGCACGTTTATCATAACCACTTGGGTCCAATGTTCTATATTAGTTAATTTTCCCACTGCTGTGTGGCATATTAGGAAAGAAAGGGTTTATTTTGATTCACACTTTAAAAGGATGGAGTCTATCATAATAGTAAATGCAAGAGAGGAAGAGCATGAGGCAGCTGGTCACGTGCATCCAACATCAGGAAGTAGACAAAGAGGAAAGCTATTGCTCAGCTTGCTTTCTCTTCTTTCCCTTTTTATTCAGTCCAGATTCCTAGTCCATGGTAGTA